>JAHDVE020004574.1:0-148188 GCA_022606495.2 Halesus radiatus
ATATTATAGAACAAATAGTAACATTGGCAAAGGATCTATCTTGAGAATGTGAAGTGCGAGACATCGAGGAATTGTTAGCTCAAGAGCCCGAAGAACTAACGAATGAAGACCTTTTCGAATTAGAAGAAGAAAAAGTAGCGGAAGAAAGCGGCGAAGCAGAAAAATATCGCTCAAGGCTTGGGAGGCTGTGACAAACATGTGCATGGCAAGAGTTACACAAATACTTTTAACGAGTTTGATAATGAAAAAGAACTTGAAGATATTATAGAACAAATAGTAACATTGGCAAAGGATCTATCTTGAGAATGTGAAGTGCGAGACATCGAGGAATTGTTAGCTCAAGAGCCCGAAGAACTAACGAATGAAGACCTTTTCGAATTAGAAGAAGAAAAAGTAGCGGAAGAAAGCGGCGAAGCAGAAAAATATCGCTCAAGGCTTGGGAGGCTGTGACAAACATGTGCATGGCAAGAGTTACACAAATACTTTTAACGAGTTTGATAATGAAAAAGAACTTGAAGATATTATAGAACAAATAGTAATATTGGCAAAGGATCTATCTTGAGAATGTGAAGTGCGAGACATCGAGGAATTGTTAGCTCAAGAGCCCGAAGAACTAACGAATGAAGACCTTTTCGAATTAGAAGAAGAAAAAGTAGCTGAAGAAAGCGGCGAAGCAGAAAAATATCGCTCAAGGCTTGGGAGGCTGTGACAAACATGTGCATGGCAAGAGTTACACAAATACTTTTAACGAGTTTGATAATGAAAAAGAACTTGAAGATATTATAGAACAAATAGTAACATTGGAAAAGGATCTATCTTGAGAATGTGAAGTGCGAGACATCGAGGAATTGTTAGCTCAAGAGCCCGAAGAACTAACGAATGAAGACCTTTTCGAATTAGAAGAAGAAAAAGTAGCGGAAGAAAGCGGCGAAGCAGAAAAAGGACAGAAGGTGCCAGAAAGAAAATTCATCGTCAAGGGACTATCCGAAAGTTTACATCTTCTGAATAAACTTCTGGTACATTTTGAAGAAATTATTTTTTTTTAGAGAAAGACAAATATTCCCTGGTTACGAATAACCTGACAATATTTCAAAATCTCCTACTACCATCGCAGTAAGCGGAAGATGTTGCTTGTGTCGTAATGGAGGACTTGGCCAGCTGAGGAATTGAACTCACGACGCCTGGGTACGCTATGCCAACTCAGCCACTGACCAGTCAATTGACCCCCAACATCGAACGATTTGCAAGGATTGAACAGATGGCGCACAATGTGTTTCGCCCATATCGTGAAATATGTGAGGAAAATTATAAACAAATGATCCAGACAAATATCACCATGTTTATGCAAAAAACAAATACAAGCGACCAATAAAAAACTTATTTCCATAACACCTGTATTTTCATACTTTTTTTTATTTACACACTTCCCAACATTCCTCTTCCCTATCCTCTCCCCTTCCCCAAATAATTCCCTTGCCTCACAACACTTCCCACTGGCTCTGGTGGAGCAGCTGAAAACTTTGCGTGGTATCACAAAAAAAAATTATGACTATGAAATGTAACCTTTTGTACTGTACTTATTACTTCATTTTCGTCATATAATAATATCATCACGCAGCGCAAGTAGTGCGCATATACGTAAGGAAATTATTGCATGATCCGACTTACGACCAGATCGACTTACGATTTACCCAAACTGATAGCGGTCGTAAGTCGACGAATAGCTGTATATTAAGACTAAACACTAAACTAAAATACAAAATAATGATAGACATACATGAATATTTAGGTATTGGAGTTGGAGCTGACCAAAGGGGAGATGGTAATTAGGGGGTTTACAGGAAGAACAAAGCGATTCACTGGAAAAATATCTAAAAGAGGACTATATGATAAATTTACTTGGTTATTCAATATGCTAGAATTAATATTTAGGGATTTTATAATTTAATTTTTAATGCTATGCTTATTTTGCAAGTATGTATGTAAATTGTTACAGATATTCTGTATTTTTATTTTAAAAAAAGTATAGTATTCAATAAAAATGCAAAACTTGGACAAATATCAATCAATTTTAATGATTTTTTTTTAATTATACAAGTAACGAATGAAATTTTACGAATATTTAATTTAAAAAAAAGCTACACATTTACAACTACAAAAAATATTAAAATATACAAAAATATAAGATTACTTCACTTCACAATTGTGTTTTTGAAAATGAATCTGAAGATTCACTTTCTATTTGCAATCTTTTATTGCGATGTACAATAATGTCACTTCTGTCATCACTGTCTTCATTTATGGGAAACAAAGGTCTCATCGTCTGTAGTGCCACTATCATCCGCATAGAACTAACTTCCGACATGGTGAAAAATATTGATTCACTTTAGGGTGTATTTATTTTAACAGGATAAACAATAAATACAGTTATCAAGACACGCGCCAACCGCAATATACCACGCTCAAATTGAACACGTGCTCTCCCGAGGATGACAAAAATCACACTGTAAATTGCAGCGCTAAAGCGCTGCGTCGCAATTTACAGAACTAAAGCTTACAGCGCGATGGTGCTGGGCCGCACTTTAACGGTTAAAGATTAAATATTACATTGAGTTTTACTGTAAATCACCTTCCTAAAATTATTTTTGTTTTTTTAAGACTTGGCGTGACCTGAAATGCAAGTCTCGAGCGGAAGCCAAGAGGGCCGCCCTCAGAACTGGCAATACTGCTAATATACCAGGCCTGACGAACCATAGGAGGAAGGTCATAAATATACTCGGCGGAGCCACTTCTCATGGCAATGGACTCCCAGAAAGCTGCACCGGGGAGACGCCAGAAGAAGTTGTACTCGAGGTTGAGGTAATGTCTTGAAGTATAAATTAAATAGTGTCTCAATTTATTTTTTATAACTTATTGAAGTTTGTAAACCTCATTGTAATATGATGCAACTGAAATCTTTTATTTTCTGTTGATTTTTCGGTTTCGTGGTTCATTTGGGATGTGTTAATATTATCTTCTTCAATGATTAAATGTTACAATGAGGTTTACAAACTTCAATAAGTTATAAAAAATAAATTGAATGTTTCTTTCCAGACTTGTAAAATAAGTCAATAGCTGTCTCATATGAATAAAAATCGGGTAGGTATATCCGAGACTCTATTCAGATTGCAATTGTGTTCCGGTAGAACTTTGCGATCATCATAAGGATAGCAGCCAATAATATGGTATTTAAAAATGGAGGATAATATTAACAAGTATTGAACTCGAAGTATGATATCGGTGTAGATGGCGTAAATTGAACTGGTCTCATTAGCTAAGTCGGTTAAGCGGTTACCCCGGATAGGTAGAGGTTCTGGGTTCGAGTCCCAGATGCGACTGAAATCTTTTTATTTTGTGTTGTTTTGTTCGGTTTGGTGGTTCATTTGGGATGTGTTAATATTATCTTCTTGAATGATTAAATAGTGTCCCCTATCTACCGTCAGATCTGTTAACTCGGTCACATTTGAGACTTCCTTTCGTGACCACATACATAATGTCGCAGATAAATCGCTAAAACTTCTTGGCTCCATCAATAGAATTGCCTCTGCCTTTAAGAATATAAGTACCCTAAAAATTACATATTTGTAAAAAGCATTCACTTTGTGGCTCACCATAATTTACAATAAAAAACACATAAATTTGTTGTAGACCACTTTTATTTTATTAAAAATCTACCGGTTTCGGAAGCACCCTTCCTTCATCAGGAGAATATTAAAACTAACTTATGATGTAGAATATTGACAAGACATATAAATTTTAGGTGTTGGAGTGGGGGGTAAGCAAATGGGTCGGGGTAATTGTACGATTTCCGGGAAGAACAGAGCGATTTATTGGAAAAAATATTAAGAATGGGACTAAAAGATAAGTTAATTTGGTTATTTAAAATACTAGCATTATTATTCAGGGATTTTCTAATTTCGAGTGTAATGATTGTCCATCGTTCTACATAGGTAAAACAACTAGAAATATAAATATTAGAGTCACAGAACATTTAAGATGCTTAAATAATAATAACTTCTCAGAATTTGCCAATCATCTAATTTCCAAAGATCACACTTTTAACAAGGACACGGGGGTTACAATTCTTTACCGTAACAATAAAACCAAAAAATTGGATAACTTAGAAGCACTCGAAATTAGAAAACTTCCGAAACCGGTAGAGTTTTAATAAAATAAAAGTGGTCTACAACAAATTTATGTGTTTTTTTATTTTACCCTAAAAATTCTCTCTAGTTTTTTTGATTTTTTTTTTATTTTTATTTTTGCAGTTAAAAGAAATACGTAATGATTTCACTACTAATAAAACTTATTTCCACTTTTATTTTATTTCACCGTAACTGGTTTCATCTTGTTAAAGCCATCTTCACACTGGTACAAATTAATCTTGATCTACGGTTTCTATACACAACATATGAGGCAGGAGGGAGGGCGGAGACTACTGGGCATTTATTCTATTACATGGGTTTTCTTTACATTTGTTACTAAGTCGTCTTTAACTGCCGACTTTCTAATTATGTTGGTTATTCCCAGTAAGCTTTATTACCTCTGGTTTGTAGGTTACTTTAATGTTGCTCGGGGAATACCTTACAAGTAATGTGAATTATTAACAACCCAATATCGTTGTTGTCATTATAATTGTGATGGTATGTAATTTTTGATTGACATGTTTTCAGGAATAATTTTATAATTGGGTTTTATATAAACAGAATACATATTTACAACAGAACATATGATAACAATTAAAAATAACAATTGAGTAGACTTGAGACTGGGTCATGTTATTTGGAGTCCACATCGAATGAAGTATTCCCTCACGTTGGAGAGAGTTCAGAAGAAATTTTTGAGATTTTTCTACCTGAGGGAGTATGGCTACTATCCGTGGCTCTATCCTACCGACTTTCTCCCGGGGATGCTCGGAATGAACCATCTACGGGTCATAAGGGATGTACACATTGTGCTTGGTGTAACCTTAAGTGACCAGCTCAGGTATGGGGGCTCCATCGAAGCCAGAGTAAAGTTAGCCTCTCAGAAACTGGGCGTATTGTACAGAGCCCGCAGATACTGCAGATAGTTCACAACTGCTGACCCTGTACAGATCCCACTGTAGAGTTTGACAGCCGCCTCTGGTCGGGAGCTCCAAAATGTCTGAAAAAACCCTTAACTCTGTGCAGAAACGGGCAGTCTGTTTGATAGATTCGCCTATCTTAACAAACGGATTGCAATGGAGAACAGACGTCAGGTGGGAATGCTGTCCTTGTTCTACCGGTATTTTAATGGAAGATGCTTTGAGGAACTAGCGTCATTGATCCCTTCGGCACCGGTGCATACTCGGGAAACACGCCAAACGTGCGCCCAACATTTGCACACGGTTGACATTTGTCACATGAGAACGGGTCCCTTCTACGACTCGTTCTCGTGTTCAACATCTCGGCTGTGGAATGATCTGCCGGCCTCTGTGTTTCCTTCATCCTACAACACTTCAGTTCACTCCTTCCTTCCTATCCTCTAAAACAGTGGTCCCCAACCCACGGGCCCGGTACCGGGCCGCGGACCAAATGGTACTGGGCCGCGCGCCGCCTGCTTAAAAAACAAAATAATTTTTTGATAAAATCGTCAATTATATAGCTTAAAATATTTATCAAATGGTACCGGTCCGCGCGAGGGCCTGCTTAAAAAATTGTCAACAAACCAGGCGAATCTAGCATGCATGCGAAAGAAGAAGATCAAATGCTGGATATTGCAAATGACAGCAGCCTTATAACCATGTTCGAGATAACAACTCTGCCGGTGTTCCGGATTAAAGTCATGGCGGAATACCCTGAGAATGCCACCACAGCACTTAAACTCATGTGGCCAATGTGTCCCCCCCCCCTCCCCGGCGGGCCGCGGTAAAATTATCAAACGTTGACCGGTCCGCGGTGACAATAAGGTTGGGGACCACTGCTCTAAAAGACCCTCCACACAGCATCCCCAAAGACGATATATGCCTCGAGGGAAATTATTTCCCCCAGGGCCTCCTGCGTGGAGTTACTGTAAAAAAGAACACCTTTTCAGACTTATTCGCGGATGATTTGAAAACTGATTGGGAACATAGAAATTAATGCTTTCCATGATAGCCATGGAAAGCATTAATTTCCATGATAGCCATGGAAAGCATTAATTTCCATGATAGCCATGGAAAGCATTAATTTCTATGTTCCCAATGGTTATCTCCGTCACCGACAGCATATACTGTTTTATCTCCCGGCCTGCAGGACCAACTTGCCGATGGTCATGCCGGTGGGGAGGGCAATCTTGTTGAACAGAATCGATTTATATGTTACATATTTAGCATCAACAAAGCTGTTTTTAAATGGAAAGCTATTCCTGTTAGTATAAAACACACAATACTTGTTTAATTTAAGTAAATATAATTATTCATTATGTTTAATCTTGCTGTACAATTTTCATTTACATACTAGCTGATGTGTACCCGACCTTGCTCGGGATTTTTTAATTTTTTATTAAAGTTATGAAGTTGTGAATGTGTGCTTGTCATTAGGGTGCCATAATTGTTTTGACGGCGAAAGTAACTATCTCCAAACAAAGAAACATTCATTTGAATATTTTATTTCATTACAACTGTTTTAATTTTTTCAAAATATATCTTAATCATAAAGTTCTTGGTACCTACTCGTGTTTTCCATTTTGAAAATATTCTACCCAAAAAAAATCTTCTTTTGAATATGCAATCTGTGGCTAACCAGAGTGTTATATCTATGGGCTAACCTAAATAAAACATGGCGGGTTCAATGTTTTTCATACTAATTTTAAAAGGTTATAGCAACAGTTTTACACATTGGATTTCATTCAAACTACTCTCTAAACCTTCCCGGCACTAATAAAAACAAACTGTCCTATTAACTATATAAACCGGTAGAGTAATTTTCGAGAACATCGAGAACAAACAAACAAACTTACATTGATTTTTATATATATAGATATAAAATTAATAAAAAAAAATAATAACTTATAATTTCTTCGAAAGATTCACTTTGTGGCGTCATTATTACTTAAAAAAATTACTTTATATTCACCACTTTATTAATATACGCAGATATCAACATGTTTCGAAAGCGATGCTTTCTTCATCAGGAAAATATAGAATACTAAAAATAATAATGTCAAGTATAGAAAAATGATAAACATACTTACCTACTTTAATCAATTGTTGTTTATGTTTATCATTTGTCTATACTTGACATTATTATTTTTTGTATTCTATATTTTCCTGATGAAGAAAGCAACACCCTGTGTATATTAATAAAATAGTGAATACAAAGTATTTTTTTTATCAATTTATAAATAATAAATTAATTGAATTGAATCAAAATGTAAAAAAGCTAATGAATGAGTGTTTTTATAGTACGATCAGCCGTCTACCAGCTACAGTCCACCTTCGAGACCCTTGAGCGACCCTGCGGCACCGTCCGCCTCCTGCTCTGGATCCGACTCTGGACGCAGGAGCCTGGCAGAGAAGCGGACTCCCTTGCCCGAAGATGTTGGCAATCGGACGGCGAAGGCGCAAGAGACTGGCGACGACTCGTTCAATCAGCTAGTGAAAGCGGTCAATCGGATTGGTGACATTTTCGAGGTATTTCCTATTTCTTTTCGTAAGATCGTTCCCAAGTGTATTTAAATATATATTCCAAACCGACGCAGCGATTGCTACCTGTTGAATTGCTAGGGCCGTCTGTTTCAACAGATAGCTAAATCGTGAGTTAAATTTAAATTTTAACAGTCAGTTAGAGTAACTCGCGTGTTAAATCGTATGCTTTTGCTAAAGTAACAGTTATTAGTGTGGCCAGTCCAAAAAGGAGAATGTTCCTCCAAATTGTGTGGAACAATATGCCGCATCATTTTTGTTTCGGGGCCACACCGACAGTTAAATTTGATCTCTGGTGAAATACAATCGACAACTGCCAAAATATGCCGCGGGTTTTCATTTGCATCGTTCTCGTATCTAGAAAATATTCTTATATGGCTGAATACATCAATGGCAGTGACAGCTTTGTTCCTACAAAAATATTCGTGTGAGCATTTAAAACTAAATGACTACCTGCTATATATGATATTACAGGGAAAAATAAAATTTTGCCTTTCAGTAACTGTAATATCATATTGAATTTGAGGTATTGCAAATTTTGAAAATTTTCGACATACAATATCGGGCTAAAAATTGAGAATCGTCGTATATTATGGTATGATATTGATTGAAAGGGTACAAACGAAAATGAAAGATAAGATATGGGATGTGCTAGGTGTATTTATGAGTGGAAGGGGGTGTATGAATGTTCCCAAAATCAGCATGGATGAAATTAAAAGATCAATTAAATGTATGAAGAATGGTAAGGCTATTGGTTTCGACAATATTGCTGCTGAATACTTTAAAGGAAATAGCCGTATAATTCTCACATGGTTATGCAAACTTTTTGACCAGTGTTTAGAGGAGGGTTACACCCCATTAGATTGGAGAAGGGCTGTGATCATGCCTCTATACAAAGGTAAAGGGTCACTCATGGAATGTGGAAATCACAGGGCTATTAGCCTGCTAAGTTCAGTTGGAAAGCTGTATAGTAGGATATTGATTGAAAGGGTACAAATGAAAACAATGGATAAAATATGGGATGTGCAAGGTGCATTTATGAGTAGAAGAGGGTGCATGGATCAGATTTTCTCGTTGTGTATGCTCACAGAGAAGTTTCTGGCAAAAACCAGAAACTTTTCTGTGCTCTTGTAGATCTACAAAAAGCATACTACCGAGTTGACATGAAAAAATTATGGAAGGTATTGTCCAAGTATGGAGTGAATGCTAATCTCATACAGGCAATCGCGTCTCTGTATGAGGAAAGCGTTGCATGTGTTAAGGTAAACGGTGATTTTACGGAGTGGTTTGACATCACAAAAGGTGTTAAGCAAGGCTGCATAATGTCACCGTGGTTATTCAATCTATAGATGGATAATTGAATGCAAGAATTGAAAGAGATGGGCTTGGGAGCGAAAATGAGTAATCTGAAAGTATGTTGCCTGTTGTATGCTGATGATGCGGTGCTGATTGCTAACAGAATGGAAGATCTACAGTCCTTCGTATCTAGGATGAACGAAGTATGTATGGAGAATGAGCTAATGATGAATGTAAGTAAGTCTAAAGTCATGGTGTTTGAAAGAGAGAGTACGAAAAGAGTGTGTATATAGTTTGTGAATGATGAATACTTAGAGCAGGTCGATGAGTTTGTGTATTTGGGAAGTATGTTTAAGAGAGATGGAAAGACGGATAGGGACACTGAAGAAGGGTGAATGCAGGAAACTTCATTAACGGTGGACTGAACGCGGTTGGTGCAAACAAAAAGTTGTCCAAAGAAGCGAAGCTAGCAATCCACCATGGAGTGCTGATACCAACCCTGATGTATGGCAGTGAGGCATGGAACTGGCAGAGGAGGGATGAAAGTAAACTGTAGAATTGAGATCTCTGAGGCGAATGCGTGGTAAAACCATGTATGATCGTGTGAAAAATGTTGAGATTTGTAAAGAATGCAAGGCTGATGTCACGAGTAAGATTAACAAAGGGACGCTTAGATGGTTTGGGCATGTAGAGCGAATGAACGAAGAAAGGAGTGTAAGGAGAATATATGACGCAAATGTGAATGGAAGAAGAAGCAGGGGTCTCCCAAGGAAGACATGGCACGATCAAGTGAATCAAATACTTGAGACTGGCCATTTCAAAAGTCGGAATAATAGAAGAGAATGTATGAGACGTTGTACGAGGTGTGTTCAAAAGAAAAGGTGAATTTTGAATTTTCGCGGGCTGTGTACATTCGATTATCGTTTTTTTTTTTTTATGTTTGTACACATATTGGATTAGTGGTTTGTTTCTGACAACTGGAAAGGTTACGTTTTTGTGTGTTCTTCGATTTTTTACTGAAAATTTACTGATTTTTTTAAAAAAAATGGATCAAAGAATATGTATTAAATTTTGCGTTAAAAATGGAATAAAGTGCTCCAACGTACTTAAAATGTTGACTGTGGCATTCGGCGAGTCTACTTTGTCTCAAAAAAGTGTTTATAAGTGGTACAAGCGCTTTACAGAAGGCCGAGAATATGTTAATGACGATGATCGTCCTGGAGTTGCAACCACGTCAATAAACGAAGAAAACATCGAAACAGTGAAGAAAATGGTTTTGGAAAATCGTCGAATCACTATTAGGGAAGTTGCAGAGGATGTTGGCATATCAATCGGCTCATGCCATGCAATTTTCTCAGATGTTTTGGGCATGAAACGTGTGGCAGTGAAGTTTGTTCCGAAATCGCTAAATTTTGAGCAAAAGCAACGTCGCATTAGTATCGCTCAGGAGTTGTTGAATGACGTCAACGACGATCCAGATTTGCTCAAAAGGGTCATAACTGGCGATGAAACGTGGGTATATGGTTATGACGTCGAAACCAAGGCCCAATCATCCCAATGGAAGCGGCAAGAAGAGCCAAGACCGAAAAAAGTACGCCAAGTTCGATCAAATGTGAAGGTGTCGCTCACTGTTTTCTTCGATTACAATGGCGTGGTGCATCATGAGTTCTTGCCAACAGGTCGTACGGTAAGAAAGGAATACTACAAGGAAGTTATGCAATGTTTGCGTGATGCAATACGGCTCAAACGATCGGAATTGTGGAAAAACAAATCATGGATTTTGCATCACGATAATGCACCAGCTCACACATCAATGCTTGTTCGTGATTATTTGGCCAAAAACAACACCGTAATCATGCCTCAACCACCGTATTCACCAGATTTGGCTTCCTGCGACTTTTTCCTATTCCCGAAACTGAGGAGACCAATGAAAGGAAAGCGTTTTGCCACAATTGATGAGATAAAGTCAGAATCGTAGAATGAGCTGATGGCCATACTGAAAAGCGCATTCCAGAAGTGCTTCGAGGATTGGAAGAAGCGCTGGCATAATTGCATTATATCTGAGGGGGATTACTTTGGAGGGGAGAAAATGGATATTGATGAATAAATAAATAAATACTTTTCGAAAATATTCAAATTTCTTTTGAACACACCTCGTATGAACGGCCTCCATGGTCTAGGGGTAAGGCTCTCGACTACAAATCGGAAGGTCGCGGGTTCAAATCCCGGCATGCGCAAGTAAATTTTATTTAATTAATTTGTGCTGTTTCGCAATTAATTAAATTAAAAATAATATATAGTATATTTGTACACGTTCCAGAGTGGAAGATACTCTCAGTATCGCCATGGTGAAAGACCACCATTCAGAATTGAAACATTGCTTGAAATGGCTATTAGTCATGTTTGGCAACCAGATCTAAATAGCCAGGTATTTCCCCGCCTTCTCTTCCCCTCCCCTCTACCTTCAGCCTCACAATATTCCCCAATTGGGGATGGTATACTCTTACTGGCTCCAGACGATTGGGAGTAGTTGGGACTTTTGTGCGGTATTCACATAAAAAAATAATATTAATGATAATCAAAATTAAATGATCTTCCTATGATTTATTTATTTGCAAGAAACAAACAGCTTTTTATACAAATATATACAAAGGAATTCTAACAAAAGATAAGACACAAAGTTTCTTGTGCTAACAGTGGTTAAATACGGATGTTTTATTTATGAAGCTAACAATATACTACATCTATGGATTTCTTTTCGTATCACCACCAAGTTCTTTCAAATACATCCACACTAGCCGAAGTACCCGGCGTTGCCCGGGATTATGAATGGTTTGGATGAAAGTTTTGAGGTTGTGATGTGTTTCCCATTGGTTTTCCTCGTATTTTGAACGTCAAGTGTGCAAAATTTCATCAAGGACAAGAAGTACTAAAATTCTGCTTTAAGGGGTGGGAAAGGGGGAAGGGAGTGGTTTTTTGAAACCTCGTGTAGACGGTGACCTTCCCCTTGTTTCGAAAGTCATGTGTGCAAAATTTCATGAAGCTCGTAATAAAACTGTAGATTTGTATACGAAACAAACACCGCCTGGAACATTCTTTTTTATTTAAAAAAAATACTAGCTGTTGTGTACCCGGCCTTGCTAGGGATTTTTTTTTTTTTAAAGTTATAAAGTTGTGATCCTGCTTGTCATTAGGGTTCCATAATTGATTTGACAGCGAAAGTAACTATCTCCAAATAAAGAAACATTCATTTGAATATTTTATTTCATTCCAAACATTTATTTTTTCAAAATATATTTAAATCGTAAAGTTCTTAAGTAGGTACCTACTCGTGTTTTCCAATTTGAAAATATTCTACCCAAAAAAACCTTCATTTGAATGTGCAATCTGTGGCTAACCAGAGTGTTATATCTATGGGCTAACCTAAATAAAACATGGCGGGTTCAATGTTTTTCATAGTAATTTTAAAAGGTTATAGGAACAGTTTTAGATATTGGATTTCATTCAAACTACTCTCTAAACCAGTGATTCCCAAAGTGGTCTATATCGACCCCCAGGGGTCTATGACAACCTGCAAGGGGTCTACGTCGGCGAAAAAAAATTTTGGGGGTCCATGAAATGAAAATGGGGGTCCACGATAGTGGATCTCAACATACACTGATAGTACCTATTTACTTACTACTATCTTATACTATAAAGAGATGTACATTATTTATAAAAGTACCTATGAAGTAAAAAAATTATTATATTTGTTTATAAAATTGTGTAAGTTGTAGGATGTAGGCATTTGCTTTGTGATCGCAATACATTTTTAACTTGTCATAATTATATACCAGTATTATCTTGTTATAAGCATACGCGCAGTAAAAATCTTGTCAATTTTTGTTTCAGAGTTTCGCGAACTTGAACTGACTTGTTCAATTTGTCACTCTATAAATACGAATGCGAGACAAATACGTTTATTCGTTTCCTGAATCTTGAAAAAGAAAGTGCTAAGAAAATATTTAAAAATATATAAACTGGTAGTTTATCACACAAATTATAGTGAATCAGAGTTATTTTGTTTGAGAGTGCCGGAGAAAGGTTATTATGTTTATTATTTTTTATTAAATTTTAGTTTTGTACTCGTACTTAGCAAAGATAAATAAATTACGCCAATCATGACTTCAGTTATTTGTAGTTTAATATTCAAATCATGCAAAATTACACGAGTCCTCCCTCAATAGTTTCTTTTTCAAAGTTTTAGCAATCTATATTATAATTACAGTATTATATAATTATAATACATAATTATAATTATATGGAATGTTTTCGGAAAAATCTAAAAAAAGACAACTGTACGCACATATTACGTATGTATTTAATTGTTAACATACATGTTTTAATTTCCTTTCCATCGTCGTGCCTAGTGGAAAGGGGGTTCAGTGCTGTTACCAATCTCCTAACGAAAAAAAGAAACAGACTGGACATCATTGGCCGAGGAGATTTAAGATTAAACCTGACAAAATTGACGCCAAATGTTGATAATTTATTATTAAAGTAGTATCAGGTTCATCCTTCCCACTAAAAACATTTACTTATTGCTTAGTTTATTTTATGTTACGTTTATTTTATATAACAGATACAAAATTTTATTTTGAATAGTTTTAATTTAAATTCAATTAATAAATGTATTAAACTTAACATTTGTTTTTACTTAGAGTTTTTAACACTAAACTTCACTACAGTTAGAAATTTATGAAAAATCAATATCAGGTAAGTAGGGGGTCTACCAAAAACCGAAAAACATGGCAAGGGGTCTACGACACAAAAAAGTTTGGGTACCTCTGCTCTAAACCTTCCCGGCACTAATAAAAACAAAGTGTGCTATTTTCAGCGAAACCGGTAGAGTAATTTTCGAGAACATCGTGGACAAACAAACAACTTACATTGATTTTTACATATATGTATGTAAATTACATGTAAAGCTTGGTTTAGTGCACCAATTGCTTGTTGACTTGTTAGAAGCTAATGTATTGTGGAAGGTGAATTTAATTTATCATTTGTATTTTCAGAAATTCTCCGCCGCATATTTTGAGAGCCTGGAAATGCGTCGACAACGACAATCGTCAAGAAGGTATTATATTTTAACACTTTTAATCATTTATAATTTTGAAACTGTCAATTCACTGTGGAATTTCATTTTAATATGAATTTTTTCTTATAAAAAAAAACTGTAACTTTTTTCCACTTGTTTACTTTTGACTGGACTGGTTTCACACTATCATCGTCAGACTGGCACAATTTTTTTTTTTTTTACATGAATACCGCCCAAGAGTCCCAATTGCTCCCAACCATTTGGAGCCAGTGAGACTATGGAATCACCAATTGGGGAATGTTGTGAGGATGACGGTATTGGGGAGGGGAAGGAGATGGGGAAGAGGGAGGTGGGGAAATACCTGGCTATTCAGATCTGGTCACCAAACACGGCTAAAAGCCATTTCAAGCAACGTTTCAATTCTGAATGGTGATCTTTCACCAGGGCGATACTGAGAGTATCTTCCACTGTGGAACGTGTCCAAATATTATTTTTAAATTGATTAATTGTGAAACAGGACAAATTAATTAAATAAAATTTGCTTGCGCACGCCGGGATTTGAACCCGTGACCTTCGGATTCGTAGTCAAGAGCCTTACCCCTCAACCATGGAGGCCGTCAATTAAAAGTATCAACAAAAAACAATATTAGAAAGCAACGGGACTCACTCCTGTCATAGATGCTATATATACCATAGATTTAGTTTGAATTGTGCCAGTCTGACGATGCCCGTGATAGGGTGAAACCGGTCCGGTCGAATATAAACAAGGGGAAAAAAGTTACAATTAAAAAAAATATATATATTTTAACACATAATTATTTTTATGATAGTTTTGGAAGTATGTTGATGACAGATGGAAAGGCTGATAGAGACATTGGAAGGAGGGGGAATGCAGGGAACTCCATGAATGGAGGACCGAACGCTCTAGTTGCTAATTAAAAGTTGTCAAAAGAAACGAGGCTAGCAGTCCACAATGGAGTGCTAATATTTTTATGATAGTTTTGGAAGTATGTTGATGACAGATGGAAAGGCTGATAGAGACATTGGAAGGAGGGGGAATGCAGGGAACTCCATGAATGGAGGACCGAACGCTCTAGTTGCTAATTAAAAGTTGTCAAAAGAAACGAGGCTAGCAGTCCACAATGGAGTGCTAATATTTTTATGATAGTTTTGGAAGTATGTTGATGACAGATGGAAAGGCTGATAGAGACATTGGAAGGAGGGGGAATGCAGGGAACTCCATGAATGGAGGACCGAACGCTCTAGTTGCTAATTAAAAGTTGTCAAAAGAAACGAGGCTAGCAGTCCACAATGGAGTGCTAATATTTTTATGATAGTTTTGGAAGTATGTTGATGACAGATGGAAAGGCTGATAGAGACATTGGAAGGAGGGGGAATGCAGGGAACTCCATGAATGGAGGACCGAACGCTCTAGTTGCTAATTAAAAGTTGTCAAAAGAAACGAGGCTAGCAGTCCACAATGGAGTGCTAATATTTTTATGATAGTTTTGGAAGTATGTTGATGACAGATGGAAAGGCTGATAGAGACATTGGAAGGAGGGGGAATGCCGGGAACTCCATGAATGGAGGACCGAACGCTCTAGTTGCTAATTAAAAGTTGTCAAAAGAAACGAGGCTCGCAGTCCACAATGGAGTGCTAATATTTTTAATTTTATTTATTTATCTTGAAATGTAACACATGTTACATGTATTCTTATGTGAACATAGTATCCACATACAAACATGTTTACATTTTAAGTCACAATATATAATTAAGATTTACAAATCAATCTTTACAAATTACTTTACGTATTTCGTCAGTTCCTTCTAAAATTTCAAAACATTGTCCTCTTCTTCTATATTGTTGGGTATTTTTTGCGAATTTGTTTTCTTTCGAAAGGGAAGTATTATCTCATTTCTTCTTGTAGAGTGGTTACGTCTGTGTTGTGTTTATTCATTTTTCTTAAGAATTCAGAATTTTAAACATTTTAAATAGAAAAACTACATTTAAGTTACATTAAAGTATATAATTTGCTTAAAAGACAGTATGTTTAGATCCCTCGGCATTTTTTAAGCTTTGAAATATTTGTTTTGTCTTAAAATTATTCGCGTGGCTTTGTTTTGCAAAACTGTTTCTAAAATCCTTCTCTTTTGACAAGAACAAAATACTGCTACAATAATTAATAACGGGTACAATGATGGTATTGTACATAGTATTACAGGATTCTGCACTGATACATCTTCTTATCCTTCCGAGTAGTGAGACTTTTTTGGTGATTTTCTTTATAACATATTTTATCAACCCTATTCTTCGGCAATGAGTAACGGAATTGGCAGAGGAAACATGAAAGTAGGCTTAATGCTGTAGAAATGAGATCCCTGAGACAGGCCATATATGACGGTGCTAAAAATTTGGAGTTTCCGAAAAAATGCTAGACTGGTGTATGTGTAGTGATTAAGGTTAACCCTCCTTTCGCCAAGAGGGGCAGTAAAAATCTCTTAAATTACTATCCTCCATGTTTCATTGTAATTAGAGACCGTGGTTTTTTTATTTTTTGTATTCCTACAAAACCTGTAAACACGCAATCTACCATTAAAACAATAAAACATAAATACTTACGTGCACATATCATTCCTTGCCACAAATGATATTTCTTGCGCTCTGGAACCATTCCAGTGGCTACATGTTTCCACCATTCTACTCCCATAGTAGTGGGTGATGCGCACCATCTCACTTGCTCGTGCTATCACCAAATCTGCTTGAGGGTAAGGTAATTGGTCGCTGGACAGCCAGCAGGTAGCAAATGTTCTTAGACGCGGTAAGTCGGTAGATCCCCAGCCGCCTGACGAAGGCCATGATCGTTGGTGAATGTTTAGGTTTTTTTATAAAATTAGCAATAGGAAGAATATGAAATAATATTTATGAATAATTATAAAAAATAACATTATAATAATAAAATTGGTGGAGTAACTGATTCATCCCTCGTGGCGACTCAATTTTTATTTTGCATCTTGGCATGCCGAAGGTTAAGAAAGGGATGTTAGATAGTTTGGATATGTAGAAGAAGGCGTGGCATGGTCTAGTGAATTAAATATGTACTAGATTCGGGTGGTCATGTCAAAAGTCTAAGTAACAGTTATCAGTATGATGTTTTCACGAACTTTTTCTTTTTTTTTTTTTATGAATATTTTTTGGGATATTATGCCGTGCTGCAATTCCTCTTCCTTTAGTCGACGTTTTGGACAGCGTTACAGTGCCCATCATCAGGGCAGATGTGTAGATTGTGGTGTAGTGTGTATTTATGTATGTAGAAATGATACGTGTTGCGCGTGTTAACCCTCTTTAGGATCGGTATTACAATATAATAATTATTATTATTGTTAGTATACTTAATGTTGTTTTCGGGGTCCAGTTTTTGTGTAGCTTCAAGTACCGGATACCAAGAACTATTGGGCCTAGACCCGTAATCCCTGTTAATATTAATGGGATTTTTGTGGAAAGGGACGACAGGCTAGGCTTAATAGTTCTTGGAATCCGGCACTTGACGACTACACAAAAACCTAACGCCGAAAACCACATTAAGTATACTAGAAATTATTATTATGTCATTCCGGCCCTAAGAGGGCTAACGCGCCCAACACAGTATCACTTCTGCATACATTTAGGTTATTTTTGCACCATCTCTTAGCGCACTAAAGAAACTAATCCGCGTATGTGAAGATTTTGCAAAAAACCACAACCTTGCATATAATACGTCCAAATCAATCGTTATTGTTTTCAAATCTAAAAACGAAATCATGCAAACACCCTCAGTATGGCAGACGGAAGGAAAATGAATGTAATTCGTAGCGTCAAATACTTGGGACATATTATCACAGACGACCTGAAGGACATTGAGGATATGGAGAGACAAAGAAGAGCGATATCCGTTACAGCAGGTATGCCGTCAAGGCGTTTTTACCTTTGCAGCGCAAACATCAAAATAATGCTGTTCAACACATCCCGCACCCCTGCATATGTCAGAACTGTGGGTGCATTACACTGCATCCCAATGGCAATAGATAGAAGTCACCTACAATAATGCATATCGTCAACTATTCCGTCTACCGAGATACTGCAGGACTACAGAAATGTTCCTGGAAGGACGAGTGCAATCTTTCAGGGCACTTCTCCGCCACCGCATGAGAAGCCTATGGTCCAGAGTATGTGAATCCAAGAATACCATCATTACTGCTACGGCCACGGCTACATGGATGGATTCTTCCTTGATGGCCCTTTGGAGACGGGAGCCCATCAAATACCACCAGCCCACCATTAAGTTGTTAATTTTTCTTTTCTCTCTTAGAGAATGAACTTATTTTGCCTATTTTACTAAGTAATCTTTTTCTATGTTTTTCTTTTCTTCGTTTCTTCCTTTTATTTTCCGTAGCTATTGTTATTTATTTGTTAGTATTAGGTACGCTTATGGAAGTATTGCATCGCTCTACCCGCATACCTTCTGTAATAAACAACTGTTATTATTATAAACACACACCACACCACAATGTACACATCTGCCCTGATGATGGACACTGTAACACTGTCAGAAACGTTGGCTGCAGGACGAGGAAAACTATTCAAGTATATATGAGACGATATGAGAATATCGGGTGGTCCATTCTCTCTGCGTATGTATGTTTTATTGGGTAGATATGTTTAATTACAGTAAAACACTTTTTGTTTGCAGGTCGACCACTCACCGAGGGGGACTTGCTGCGTACTCGTCCTCAGACTCGGGCGAAGGCTCAATAGAATAGACTTGATACTTTTTAATCATAAATTAATTTTATCCGCTACTATAATGTCTTATATAAGTTTTATATTAATTATAAAATAGTTTTATGTTCACAAGTTTAATATGGACCGACCAATTGGTATGTGAATGCCACAGAACTCAATGAAACCATTCTCATCTACGGAATGTAGTTCGTGTGAAAAATCAAAATTAAACAGACAACGAAACAATTATCATCTTTCTAATACAGATTATAGAGTTGCAAAGCTTCTGGAACCAGAATCTATCATCGTCGCGGCACTACATCCCAATGTTCTGAAAATACTGTCCACTGAGTGCGATCCCTCGCCCATTCTTCAGTCTTTCCCGTTCTACTCCAATCCTTTCTTACGCAGTCCATTCAGCTCTTTCTCGCTCCAACTATGGGCCGCCTCTGCAGGGAAACCCACAATCATAATTTTCCGTTGAGTTATTTATTTATAAATTTAAAAAACAAAAACATTAGCCACTCATCTCACTAGGACAGTCCTGTGCTGAGACAAGCTTTACATAACATTAGCCACTCATCTCACTAGGACAGTCCTGTGTTGAGACGAGCTTTACATAACATCAGCCACTCATCTCACTAGGACAGTCCTGTGTTGAGACGAGCTTTACATAACATCAGCCACTCATCTCACTAGGACAGTCCTGTGTTGAGACGAGCTTTACATAACATTAGCTACTCATCTCACTAGGACAGTCCTGTGTTGAGACGAGCTTTACTTAACATTAGCTACTCATCTCACTAGGACAGTCCTGTGTTGAGACGAGCTTTACTTAACATTAGCTACTCATCTCACTAGGACAGTCCTGTGTTGAGACGAGCTTTACTTAACATTAGCTACTCATCTCACTAGGACAGTCCTGTGTTTAAACTATAAACATATATAAATATACAGTAGATTACGCGTCTTACTTATAATGAATCCTTGTTGCGCCTTTATAGCAATGGTATAGAAATAGGGCCCTAGAACGCTCGTGTTAAAAGCTTTACTCGTAATCATATTATTGCCTAGAATAGCTTTACCGACGGTTTATGAGTTATGATTTTTTTAGTCTGGCATCACTCTGCCCCAAACCTTAGAAGCACAACCAATTTCGCAGGTGGTGTCGTGTTGCTAACTTCACGTTTCTTCAGATGTCCATAATATGATTATTTTAAATTGCGGCGCGCACATTGCAGAACGGTGAAAAGAATGTTATGACGTTTTTATTACGCAGGAACATTACTAAGTATTGAGGTTTCACTTTGCAAATTGGACATTATTATTTAAGGAGTAATACCTATTGAACAATAATTTATATATCGATGGTAATTAATACACCTCTTTCTGTTGATTCACAAATTCGTTTGCGGATTCGGGACATGACTCGTCGATTTACTTCACAGGTACCCATGTAAACAGTTCTCATGACTCGTCGATTTACTTCACAGGTACCCATGTAAACAGTTCCTTATGACACAAAAATCCGTTGATATTTTTGTACCCCCTCTAAGGACGTTTGTAATGTCATTCAGCTCATCTGTTTCTATGTGCATCCAATTTCCGGCCTTACTAAATCGATAATGCGTCTCATATTTGCTTTGGTAAATCTATGTTTCAATTCAATCTAAATCTCTCTCCGACAGTGCTGCAAATGAATATTACCACGCCCTTTTTATTTTCCTTGCGCAAATTAGAATTAATAAATCGATATTTGTCAACACAATCTGCTATTTCGGTGCTATACTAGGGGGCCCGGTCGGTATAAATCTGACAGCTACTTTACCCCTGTATATGACCGGTATACGAACACACCGCCATTATGAGTAACGTTTTTACTTATACACCTGTATAATATTTATTCTGTGAGTAAGACGGTACAACAATAATAATTTCATTGTAACCCAAATAACTATCATAAAGTATCTGTGCTCCAATTAGCCACAGTCTTAGGGTGACCATATTTTTGTTAACAATAAGTATGTACTAAGTAAATAATAATTGTAATTAAATAATAAATTAATAAGAATTGCTTTGTTTACACCGCTTTTTTAATATACATAAATGTCAACATGTTTCGAAAGCAAAGCTTAGCTCGATGTTAATAAAGCTAGTGGGCCTGACGGATTACCTACCCTGGTATTGCAGAGGTGTGCTGCAGAAATTGCTACAGTTTTGACAAAGCTATATAAAATTTACTTGCGCAAGCCGCGATTTGAACCCGCGACCTTCGGATTCGTAATCGAGAGCCTTACCCCTCGACCGTGGAGGCCGTCAGAAATTATTGCAGGATTAATACCCGGCTTCACCCGCGTGCGGCCGATACAGTTGAGTCCTAGTTTCGCGACGCCAACGACTTCAAGTTTCAATCATTGTGATTTTTTTGGTATTATGCCATATTGTGTTTCCTTCTCCTTGAACAACATTTCAGACATTCCTGCAGTGTCCATCATCATGAAAGCAGATGTCCATCATCATGAAAGCAGATGTCCATCATCATGAAAGCAGATGTCCATCATCATGAAAGCAGATGTCCATCAATTGTCCTGATGGTGGCTAATGCTGTCCGAAGCATAGGCTAAAGGAGGAGGAAGCGCGACACTGCATAATACAAGCACAGCATCTCTTTTTAATAAAAGTAGAGAAAATTAAAAATATATAGATACTTACGTTCATAGGACGACCTAAAGGACATTGTGGATATGGAGAGACGTTAAAATAATACTGTTCAACACATTCTGCACATCTCTGTATACGTCAGAACTGTGGATATGGAGCGATGTTAAAATAATACTGTTCAACACATTCTGCACATCTCTGTATACGTCAGAACTGTGGATATGGAGCGACGTTAAAATAATACTGTTCAACACATTCTGCACATCTCTGTATACGTCAGAACTGTGGATATGGAGCGACGTTAAAATAATACTGTTCAACACATTCTGCACATCTCTGTATACGTCAGAACTGTGGATATGGAGCTACGTTAAAATAATACTGTTCAACACATTCTGTACATCTCTGTATACGTCAGAACTGTTGGTAGATTACACTGCAGTCCAATGGCATCAGCTAAAAATCACCTACAATAATGTATATCGCCAACTATTCTGTCTGGCGAGAAACCGGAAACCTTCCTGGAGGGACGAGTGCATTCTTTCAGGGCACTTCTGCGCCACCGCATCGGAAGCCTATGGTGCAGAGTACGCCAATCCAAGAATACCATCATTACTGCCACGGCTGCACGGATGGAGTCCCCTGTAATAGCCCTTTAGAGACGGGAGACCGTCATTTAAAATGTTTTATTTTATTTTTTATGTACGAGTATGTATTGTTAGTCCTTTTTATGTGCTATTATTATAGCATATGGAACATATTGCATTGCACTACCCGCGCGTGCCTCCTGGAATAAAGCATTGTTTTTAAAAAAAACCTTTTATTCGGTTGTAAAGTAGGCATGTTTTAATATTGTTAGCTACACAGTTAACCGTACTAATTAATATTTTGATAAAATACAATACATTCATTCTACGTAACCGCTAGATATGTGTAAACTAGATCTAAACCAGTTAAAACAGTGAAAAAACATAATTTCTCGATGTCTAATGTTTTTTTTTTTATAAATCTACGTACTTCCAATCTTCAGTAATTCCAGCGGGAGAAGCAAGAATTCAAGTGGCTTCATGAGAACGGGTCGTTTCGCCGACTCGTTTTTTTTGTAAATTGGCTCGTATGTGGAACGAGCTACCGGCATCTGTCTTTCCCCCCATTTAATAATTAAAGTCCCTGCAGCCCCCTCCTTAACCCGCCTCACAACTTTACCCAACCGGGTGGCGATATAATTCCCCTGTGTGTGCTCTGTTCAGACAGGTGCTCTTGTGAGGTTTCGCAGGAAAAAAGGGGAAGGGTGGGGGTAGGGGCAGAGGCAGGGGCAGGGGTAGGGGTAACACATCACAACCTCAATACTTAAATGCAAACCATTCATAACCCCGCGGAACATCGGGCACTTCAGCTGGTATCAAATAAAGATTAGTTACATACATCCTTTTCATATGACATTCCACTACTGGGCCACCAAAACCGCCTGTGATCAGTTTTGAGTACCTGTCAGTTTTTTTTGTTTTTATATTTTCCTTTGAGAACAAGAATGTTGCAGTAGGGACATGCAAAAGGTTTGTCTCAACAATTTATTTGAATAAATATATGTATATCTTTATTGTAATAAAGTTTGCAACTAAAACTAAAATACATGTATAATAAAGTGTACAGTGGCTTATAGACTAGACACACAAAGAAGAAAATAACATGATTTTTTTTACAAATAATTGTATAAATATTTCATGGTTAATAGAGTAACAAAAAAACATAACATATCTGTTCCCCACGGTAACCAAACAAGGTTATTGTCTTTGGTGATGGAATTTCGCTTAAATAATAAAATCATTACATAAAACACTTGTATAGTACTGCAGGAAAATACGAATCAGTCATGTAAAATTAATTCAGTATTAATAATTAAAGAAAAGAAAATAAAACGCAAGGTTTGTGGAAAAAGACAAGTAATAAACAAAGTTTGTGCAAAAACAAAGACAACAGTGCACTAATATGTAAAGAATAGAATTGAGGCAGTAATTTGGCATATTCGTTTACAATACCTATGAATGCTTAAAATATATTCAGTAAACTGTTAAATCAATAACTTCGAGTTTTGGTGAGTGCACCGGTAAAGATCCCATCATTACCTACTTTCCATCCATATTTTCACGTATTTTGAACCGATGCAACATATTTTGACCAAATCCAGAATTGGAAAAGTTTTTTTTAAAAGAATTTCCTTCCAAACCTTGTCGAACGCTTTGCTGAAGTCTGTAAATCGAGTCAATTTGAAGCTTCTTCGCCATTGCATCGGAAATTAAATATTGATAGAGAATATGGTTAGTAAGTGTTGATTAGCCGGTTATAAAACCACGCTCTCAGGACAAATGTTGTCTTTAATTGTTCCAATTATTTCAGCCAGAATCAGCTAGTAAAGATTTATGTGCTGGATTTTAATAGTTTTTTTGTTTGTTTCAAAAATCACGATTTTTTGTGTAGAATTAAGTAAACTATGAGTTAGCAAGTGAGTTTTTTTATATATCTCTTGTGATAATGGAGAGTTCCATACGGAAGTCGAAAAAGGTTTTTCTCCACTATAAGTCAGCATTTGATATTTTTAAATTTCGCTTTAGTGCACATGAATTTTGCACTCGAAACATAGAGACGGTTTTTTTTCTACTATGAGTTAGCAAGTGAGTTTTTAAATATTTCTTTTGTGAACATGCATAGTTGCATAATAAACATGAAAAAGGTTTTTCTCCCGTATGAGTCAGCATGTGATCTTTTAACCTTTGCTTTCGTGAACATGAATAGTTGCACAAGGAACACGAAAAAGGTTTTTCTCCGCTATGAGTCAGCATGTGATTTTTTAAACTTCGTTTTAGTGAACACGAAAATTTGCATAAGGAACATGAAAAAGGTTTTTCTCCACTATGAGTCAGCAAGTGATGTTTTAAATGTTGCTTTTGTGAGGTTGAATAGTTGCATGAGGAACATGAAAAAGGTTTTTCTCCACTATGAATAAGCAGGTGACTTTTTAAATGTTCGTTTCGTGAACATGAGAAAGTGCAGTAGGAACATGAGTAAGGTTTTTCTCCGGTATGGGTGCGCGAGTGTAATTTTAATGCTCTTTTGCTTGAGCCAGAGTAGTTACAACGGGAACATGAGAACGGTTTTTCTCCACTATGAGTAAGGATGTGACTTTTTAATTGCCCGTTTTGTATACACGAATAACTGCAGTAGGAACATGAGAATGGTTTTTCTCCACTATGAGTAAACACGTGTCTTTTTAATTGCGCGTTTGCTGAAAATGAGTAACTGCAGTAGGAGCATGAGTAAGGTTTTTCTCCAGTGTGGGCGCGCAAGTGTAATGTTAATGCTGACTTGCATGAGCCAGAGAAGCTACATTGGGAACATGGGAATGACTTTTTCCCAGGACGAGTCTTCAACACTGTAAATAAGATTGAAAAAGAGGGGGTAAAACTTAAAAAGTTTCATTAAAACGAAAAATCCAAAAAACAAGTAATGCACAAATTGAGGAATCAAACAAAAAAGACTTGTTTTACCTGTTGTCTGCGTAATTCTTTCAGGGTACTCTGAACATTCTTTTTTAACGTCCAGGAGGTCTATGTCAATTTCCGTGTAAGAAATTCCATCTCCATATTTTTCTCGGGGTCCTGGTTCTACCTTTATGGAGACATTCTGCGTATTAATGCTGCCTGGAAAAACAAGACAACAATGAGTACATTTCTATTCGCAGACGGACCTAGTATTACATTAAAAAAGTGCGGTTACCCTCTCCGAGAGGGTAGGTACTATTTACGAAAAAAAAAATTGGATTTCTAATTTGAGGATTTTCCAGGTTTTTATGTACGTAGATGATAACCTTATTAACGTAGTTTTGACAAACACCTGAGGAAAATAAAAGTTAAAAATTGGTTTATTTTGACAGAAAGATACTTCTTACGTTTAATACCAAATAAACAAATGAACGGCAATAGAGGACGCCATGAACATGCATATGTCTGTGTGACATTTTAAAACAGACCCGAAATCCGTACATCTAAAATCAACATCCAACATTTTCTGTAATATAACTTACTAGCTGTCAAAGTACTCTCGGATTGCTGCAAACATTCCTCCTTCACATCTGCGAGGTCGAGATCTTTATCCGTATGCGGCGATTCACCCCCGCCTTCTTCACGGGACCCTGGTTCCATCTTGATGAAAACACCCTCTGGGTTTCGAAGATCCATGGCACTGCTGCGTCAGCGTCCTGCTAAGGTGCTTGGTCCCAGCTCAAAAGAAATAGACCTGTAACAGAACGTGGATTTATAGGTCTCTAATTTGTATTCAGTTGGGTATAGGTTTGAATATTTAGTAGAAGTTGATTTTTTTTTTCATAGTCTCCATACAACAATTGTACACGAATATATTACAGAGATTAACGTACGTCACAATAAATGAGAAATAGTAAAAAATATACATAGACAAGTATTAGGAATAAAAAATAGTAAAACAGTAAACATTTTTATATGAATGATTCAAACAATACTAAAGACAATAATCTGTATCAGGCATGCACGTAATGAAAGTTTGATGGGAAAAGTATATAAAGTCATGGGGGCAGTTTTATAAATATTTTGTGACTTGGGTGAAAAGATGCTCATAAAATTGTCTGTAAGCGATATTCCAGAACAGGGACGCCTGGGGACGTCTTATGATACTACGGGTCCCCGACTCAAGTAGGACAAGGGGAACAAGATATGTGTATGTAATTACATACCTGCTTTATTTTAAAATTTAAATTACGAAAACGAACTAGGGACGCACATCCATCGCGTTCAACAGGCATATCTTTTAAATGTCCGTCTTTGTCATACAAAAACGATCGAATTAAGAATTTAATGTAAGCGTAAGCTTGTTACTCATGTAACATTTTGTGTTAATTTCGTTAGACAATAATGTGTCTATAAGTATGTAATGTCATTGGTAATCACTATCCATATTAAGAATGTGTGGCTATTTCAATCAACGTTCACGAAATACAAAACCAAAACTATGTAGATTTCAGATTGACAGTTCAAACATTCCTCGATTTGCGTAAGTTAAGCTTGGTCGCTCGCGTTAGACAGCGACCACAGTTATGCTCTGAAGCATGCCTTAGCGGCATAGCCTAAATTAATGCTTAACGGTCGCTCAGTTTACTTTGGAATAGCGACGCAATAATTGGAGATGAAGCCAATATGAATAGCATGATCAATACTCGGGTAGAAAATATCAGTATTAGAACTTACCAATAACTATCGCAAGCATGGGACGATTGATTTAACTGCGCGGGCGCAGGATATTATGTAGAATTTGAGTTTGAAGCCAATGGAAACGGGATGAACGATTGTCAGTGACGAAAGCACACATCATGTGTCATTGACGTATTAATAATCGGTTTTACATGGACAATAAAGAAGTCATAGACTAGGAAAAGAAATGTGATGGATTTATTTTAAGTAGACACTGAACACAAAGTCCGGCGTCAGTGTCAACTTTATTACTTTACGTCTTGTACTCTTTATTTTTCCGTTTACTCAGACGTCCCTCACCGCCTCGCTCCATTTTCAATAGTTATACTGGTTCGATATTATTTCAATAATTTCAACTCGTTATTAATAATTATGAAATCAGTTTATTCAATAAATAAAAACTTCTGATACTAGGGGTAGGTCAGACATTACTACATGCACGCCTCCCGTTTTCTAAAATACGTAAATCATCGCTTTTCTGGCTCAACCCCGTATCAACAAAATTATGTTTTCTCGGGAGATGAAAAAAACAATTCATTTTCCTTATTTCTAATTATTTTAATGCACTTATTTTTATTTAATGAATACATTAATGTTTCTCATTACGTACCCTTAACGATAATCTAAAGAAAATTAGGGTAATTCACCTACTTTTTTGTATTTTTTGTATTTCACTGTATTTAACGATAATTTAAAGTTAACTGTAATTGTATCGTTTTTTTTTCGAAATTCATCACGATTAATTTTCGTATTTTTTCTAAAATCACCGTGAATCATCGTTATTAAAGATAATCTAAAGAAGTATGGTAATACACTATATGTCAAGCAATCCATTAGCTACGAGGAGGTCAATTTATATAATTGCCTCCCAAATGAAATAAAAAAAATCTAGGTAGGTTGGTCGTTCTGGAAAAGACAGAAAAAGCAATGAATGTAACATTTCGTCTGTTTTACTATAATCAATTGGCTTTTTTAATGTTAAAAAACACTAGAAGCAAATGAAGTAGGTTAATTCAAATGATCTGGGCCAATGCGGCCAGGCGGCCAGCCGTTTGCAAGGCGTCGACTCCGTTCGTTGAGTTCGATCGCGGTCGGAAGGATTCCGATTACATCGACAGCTGCTTCACCGTCTTCCTCTTCATGAGCGGGAACAATATTTTACACCGATTTTGCAAGGAACGTTGACTCTATTTATATACCTCAACGCAAAAAATCTTTACCCAGCTTGATGCACCATGAGATTACTCGGCGGTACTGCGATCGCAACAATTATTCTTTATTTCTTTGCTTCGGTATGATAATTCATTACCTACTTTTTATTTTTCGGGTTTCTTAATGCAACATCGCCGGCAAGGGTATATATAGCCCGAGCAGTGGGTTTCCTAGCGTTCTTGTCGAAGTGGTAATCTGATTTGCTTGATTTTTTTGTATTTACATGATAGTACGTTACATCGCATTTTCAGGTTGCTTCGACCCGCATCTCCGCCCCCGAGGGTCTCTCTAGCGTTCTTGTCGAAATTATATGTATGTGTTGATTGTGTTATTTACTTATTTGTGTTTGAACAATCATACATAATATTGTGTTTTCTAGGATGATTGGTGCAGATGAGCACACACCTGTGCACCGTTGAGGTGAGGAATTGCACGGG
Source organism: Halesus radiatus (assembly GCA_022606495.2). NCBI lineage: Eukaryota > Metazoa > Arthropoda > Insecta > Trichoptera > Limnephilidae > Halesus > Halesus radiatus. Next base: position 28,406 of record JAHDVE020004574.1, read on the forward strand.
AACTGTCGTGGCATTGAAGGATTGCGCGGGAACTGTCGTGGCAGAGGAGGTTTGCACGGGGATGTGGTGGCAGTGGAGGATTGCACGGGAACTATTATGGTAGTGGAGGATTGCATGAGAACTGTTATGGCAGGGAAGGATTGCACGGGAACTGTCGTGGCAGTGAAGGATTGCGCGGGAACTGTCGTGGCAGATGAGGTTTACACGGGGATGTGGTGGCAGTGGAGGATTGTACGGGAACTATTGTGGAAGTGGAGGATTGCACGAGAAATGTGAAAGCAGTGAAGGATTGCACGGGAACTGTCGTGGCAGTGAAGGATTGCGCGGGAACTGTCGTGGCAGAGGAGGTTTGCACGGGGATGTGATGGCAGTGGAGGTATGCGTGGGAACTGTCGTGGCAGAGGAGGTTTGCACGGGGATGTGATGGCAGTGGAGGATATCGTGGGAACTGTCGTGGCAGAAGAGGTTTGCACGGGGATATGGTGGCAGTGGAGGATTGCGCGGGAACTATCGTGGCATTGTTTGATAGCCTGGAGTTGTGGTGGTTTATTACATGGATGATAATAGCAGGAAAATACAAGAAGTGTGTGCTGCTATAGAGTTATGTGGCTGTTTATCCTCTCTGCGGTTATTTAGTTAGGATAAAGACAACCTGAGTTATCCAATGCGTCTGGGTAAATACCCAAGCGATGTGGATTCAAATCCTCTGCTAGCCTAGTCCTCAATCATTGCACAAGCGCTATTTCCCATCACAATGATGATATATAGGAGTTTTTCACATATTGTCAGGTTATTCATAACCAGGGAAGTTTGTCTTTCTTTTTTTTTAATTGTTGTTTTATAATGGAAATGAAACAGGTTTCATAACACATAGACTACAGGAAATAAAACGGTATAAATAAGAAGAGCTGGATTTAGATTAATGCAATTTAATTTGTTAGGGAAACAGGTTCAAAGGCACAGCAGCGGTAAAGTAATAAGGAACTCCAGTCCAACTTATTTTAAGTTATTTTCATACTACATAAATAAGGACGCAAAACGCTCCAAATTTGGGCGGTTCGGGTGTGACGTCATACGGACGAAATTTTATGGCAGATAAAGAGGAATTCAAGTGAACAATATTATGACTTTAAAAATACGTAATCATATAGATCAGCAAACGCCGATACTGAATATATAACTTTCATTATATATAATTACACGTAGAATTTATAAATCGTTATTTAAAAGCGAATAAATAATCATCTCGTCAAAACACCTTGTTATATTAGTACCATTGTATTTGGAATATCTGACGTGACGTGTGTATTCTGTTTTTGGATTAGTAGGGGATATTTTTGTGTTTCGACTTTGTTTTGTATATTAAATAAATATATGCAAAATTTCATCAAGCTATGAGAGAAGTGTAGATTTTTATACAAAACAAACACCGCCCGGGACACTCTTCTTTATACAATACTAGCGGTAATACCAAGCGTTGTTCGGGGTTATGAATGGTTTGGAGGAAAGTTTTGAGGTTGTGATGTGTTACCCTATCCCTACGCAGTAGTTTTACTCTTATTTCGAACGGCAAGTGTGCGAAATTTCATCAAGTACCAAAATTCTGCTTTGAAGGGTGGATAAGGGGGAAGGGGGTGGTTTTTCAAAATCTCATGTAGACAGTGATGTTTCGCTTTGCTAATGAGTATAATGCACATTTCCATCATTAATAATAGTTTTTTTTTAATATTGAAAAACAATCATAGTGACAGAACTTAAAGCCGCCCACATAAATTTAAAATTTTACAAGAACTAAAACAGATACGTATTATTTAATATTAAAACAAAATCAACGTATAAAAATTTACACACAAAACCACAATGAATAAACGCGGAAATATCTGCGTGACGTCAGAAGCCACCAATGTACTGGTGTCAACCAAATAGAGCGATTTTATTTATTGGCGTTTCATTCATTTTTAAATAACTATTAAACTAACGTGCTGGGCGTATTGTATAGAGCCCGAGGATACTATTGCTGACCTTGTATAAATCGTAAGTCCACCCCACTGTTGAATTTGGTAGCCACCTCTGGTATGGAGCCCCAAAATACCTGAAAAACACCCTTGACTATGCAGAAATGGGCGGTCCGTTTGTTAGATTCCCCTATCTTAAGAAACAAATTAAAAATATCTAGAGCACAGGCGTGAATGCTGTCCTTGTTCTATTGATATTTCAAACGCGCTCCCAACATTTTTCACATGAGAACGGGTTGTTTCTACGACTCGTTCTTGCATTGGAACAGGTCGGCCTTGGAACGATTTGCCAGCCTCTGCGTTTCCTCCCTCCTACTCCTCAAAAAGACCCTCCGAATAGCATCGTAAAAGATGCCTCCCGTGTGGGAGTTGATGTTCACATTTTAACAGTAATTATTATTGTATTTACTTGCGTGGGAATGTTTTTGTTTATAAAAGTATTTAATAAATTACTCCAAAATAAAAATAATAAAAAAAATATTTACAGATACACAAAATACAAGCAACCATTGGGTATACAAATGGAGTAAACATCAAGAGATATTATTGAGATAAAACGGGCTTCAGTCGATTACAAGCGTTCGCATGGTATGGATCTCCAAAGATTACTGCAAAATGCCCACATGTCTGCACAAGTCGTTCTGGACATAATAGAAAAAGCAATGGTGAAACCTATCATCGGTTTCATCATACTCAATGTAATGTAAATTCTTCTTTTCATTGCCAAAAATAATCATTAAAAGAGCATCTCAAGTCGGTACGCGCCGCCAGTAAGAAACGCTCGAAAGGCGGCGGTGCGTTCCGTTCGGGGACAACTTCTTAAACTGTTTTTTTTTAGAAACGTTAAATCTATTTATATACATCTATGAATACAACAGAAGTTGGACACATTTTAATATAAAACAAAAAAACAATTTTTTTCCATTATATTGATCCTTCGTCCGAGTCTGAGGATGAATACGCAGCAAGTCCTGCTTGGTGATTGTTCGGCCTGAAAACAAATTAAACCCCTTAGTCATATGTAATCTCTGCAATAAACTAATTAATAATAAATAAATACGGAATTAATTTTGATATGTCTTTTAAATATTTTGTAACACAATAATAACTATTAGCTGATGTATAGTCGGCCTTGCTAGGGATATATATTTTGTAACACAATAATAACTATTAGCTGATGTATAGTCGGCCTTGCTAGGGATATATATTTTGTAACACAATAATAACTATTAGCTGATGTATAGTCGGCCTTGCGAGGGATATATATTTTGTAACACAATAATAACTATTAGCTGATGTATAGTCGGCCTTGCTAGGGATATATATTTTGTAACACAATAATAACTATTAGCTGATGTATAGTCGGCCTTGCTAGGGATATATATTTCGTAACACAATAATAACTATTAGCTGATGTATAGTCGGCCTTGCTAGGGATATATATTTTTTAACAAAATTATGAAGTTGTGAAATTTGACAGCGAAAGTGATGCCTTGTGACGACTATTACTATCTCTAAACATTGAAACATTTTTCGAAATTATTTCATTTTAAACATTTATTTTTCAAAATATATCTAAAAAAGTTCTTAACCAGGCACCTACTTGTGTTTTCCATTACGAAAATATTCTACCCAAACAACCCTTCTTCTTTTGAATGTGTAATCTGTGGCTAACCAGAGCGATATATATATATATATATATATATATATATATATATATATAGATGGGCTAGCCTCAATATAACACGGCGGATTCAATGTTTTTCATACTAATTTTAAAACGTTATAGTGACAGTTTTACATATTGGATTTCATTCAAACAACTCTCAAAACCTTCCCGGCACCAATAAGAACAAACTGTGCTATTTTCAGCGATACCGGTCGAGAAATTTTCGAGAAAATCGAGGTACACAGATAAAAAATAATTTTTATATATAAGGAAAATTTATAAATAGACATGTTTTTAGACTTTTCTTAAAGGTTTCGAAATTGCTTTCTGACCTCAAATCAAATGGAAGGTCATTCCAAAAACGTGGACCCAGTACATTGAAAGCTCTGTCTCCAAATTTATCAGCATTCGTACGAGAGGGTTCAACCATTCTGTTGAACACTCCTTGCAGTCTGTTCAAATGTACATTAGGCAGACCAGTATACAAACTATTACAGTAGTCCAGTCTGGAGACTACAGGAGCATTTACCGGAGTGTTAGCAAAATCTGTTGGGTAATTATAATTACGCGTGACAGCTGTTTAGCTTTCCGAAGGCATTATCAAATTAAAATTAATTTGGAAACGCTAATGTTAATTATTTTAATGACCTTCAGTCAAATTTAAACCATATTACATTATGAACCTTAAGCAGGGAATATTTCCTTATTAGCCTTTCCATCTTTTGTCAACATGCTTCCCAAACTTTCAAATGACATAATAATAATAATGATGTGTTAAAATATAATACCTTCGTGAGTTTTCTCGGTGTCGACGCATTTCCAGACTCTCAACATATGCCGTGGTGAATCTCTGAAACGTAAAAATGGTAATTCATTCATCCACTCACCATAAAACCACCGAGTTGATCACGATATAATTTTTAAAAGATGGACAGAATTGGGATTGACGAACCTCTCATTTTTTTTTGTTTCCCATAGAATAGAAAACAATATGTTTGCCTCAACAGTTATGAGTCATGGAAATTTACTGTATTCTCTGGAGTACCACAGGGGTCTAAACTAGGACCTCCGCTATTCTTAATTTTAATCGGCGTCCTACAATAATGCATCCAATATGCGACTTGCCTGCTCTTTGCTGACGATCTAGAACTGCTCATGAAGATTTGCAAAAGTGAAGATTGTATTAAATTACAAGAGTAAATCGTTATTTAACACAAAAAATGTGAATCTATGACATATACGCTCACAAAAAAAACATTTAATTTAATTATAAAATAAGGGAAGATATATTGCCATCTGTAAAATCTATGTAGGACCTAGGAGTAGTATTTGATTCCAAACTTACGTTTTAGACCATATTTTGCAGTTCTCTACACCGTGTTGTAAATTATTAGGTTTGTTATAAGATCTAGCGAACGGTTTACCAATCCCGTAGCCATGACTTCTATGTTAAACTGCATTATAAGGTCCAAAATAGAGAAGGCTTTTGCTGTATTTTACTCCACACCAGAAATTTTTTTTGAAATATTGGAACAAATACATTTTTCTCTCTCAAGCGTTTATATATGAGAATGTACGGCGAGCACCCGAAATGCATGCATCATTAAGATTAGATCTCTGAGACGAGCTACTAAAGTGTCCAGTCTAGTAACAGTGTATAAAATTATTCATAATTTGATAAGGCGGTTCATACCCCCCGGAATGCTAAAAGCTATCTCTACCAACTTAAGTAGTGCCTGGGGCGGCACAACGATGTGCTATGCATACCACGTGGCAAAACAGACGTGTTGGCTCAGCATAGCATGACAAGGGATATATATGGTGCTGCTAAACAACACCTCTCTCGATATCTTCAATAAACCTTGAAGGTTTCAAGAGACGTGCAAATAATGCACTTTAATTAATGTAATTCTGTATAATTATATGTAGAAATAATACATAGATGCATTTTTTGTTTCTTTTCATAGTAAATGGACGTCATATGTCAAACACAAAAATAAAATAAAAATCTTCTAATAAATCAATAACTAATAATCACTCCATTGAAGCAAGGTTTGTAATACATAATATTTGAAAGCACTTGGGAGGGTTACCTACAAACATAAATAATAGGAAATACCTCAAAAATGTCACCAATCCGACTGACCGCCGTCACTAGCTGATTGAATGAGTCGTTGCCAGTCTCCTGCGCTTTCGCCATCCGCTTGCAAACATCCTCAGGTAAGGCAGTCCGCTTTCGCTTGCGCTTTTCTGCCCGACTCCTGTGTCCAGAGTCTGATCCTGAGCAGGAGGCGGACGGTGCCGCAGGATCGCTCAAGGGTCTCGAGGTTGAACTGTAGCTGGTAGATGGCTGATCATACTATAAAAACACTCAATCATTGGCATCGATGATGAAATAATGCATTACTACATTATCACAGTTTTTGTTTAGGTTTTTTCATAGCACACCCCGCAATAATTCTTGGAATAATAAAATGGAACAGTGTAATGCATTATCGAACGTCATTTCCTTAAATCATAATGCGGCATATACCCACAGCACTAGGAACACAAGAATGGTTTATGTGAGGTAATTCTGCTTGTGGGTTCACAAGCTTAAATTATCATAAGACTCGGAACACGCATATGGTTTTCCTTCAAATTTTGCAACCTTTGGTTTGCAAGAATAAATCGTGCACTTGGAACACAGGAATGGTTTTCTTCATTCAACTCATTCATTGGCATTGACGATGAAAGAATATGTAACTATATTTTGATAAGGTAATAATGTATTCGGCAAGAATAAATAACTGCACCTGGAACACAGGAATGGTTTCCTTAGTCAACTCACCCATTGGCATTGACGATGAAAGAATACGTAACTATATTTTTATAGGGTAATAATTTCCATCTATTTGTATAGTTACTTTTTAACTTTAAGGTTTTCCGTGATATCGGATGGCGTAATAATAGTTTGAATTAACACATCGGATGACAGATGATACATTTGTCTAGATTTTACAGAGATTCACAGGGATGGCGGAATAATTCTAAAGATACTGTAATATATTATAGGAAATATAAGAGATTACCTCAACCTCCATCACAACTTCTTCTGGCCCCTCCCCCGTGCCGTTTTCTGGCAGTGCATTGCCATCAGAGATGGCTCTGCCAATTATATTAATAACCTTCACTGTGTGGTCTGCCAGGAACGGTATATTGGAAGAACTGCCTGTTCTTAGGGCTGCTCTTTTGGCTTCGGCATTTTTGGCCCGAGACTTGCATTTCAAATCACGCCAAGTCTGAAAAAGTCGAAAATAAAATTAATGACAATGTTTTATTATATTTCTTTTTTACAAGTTAAAAATAATTATATCCTAACTGGGATTTCCCGTGCTGAGGATTATTACATTTACATAATATAAAGTAAAATTATTTGAATTTAATGAACTTGTTGAATGAATTGTAATATGAGCAGAAAGTGGAGTTGAGTGGTTTCTGTGATAGTCTGTATTAGGTGTTAATATGTTTTCTATTTCAGTTCTCCCTGTGTAACGTATCCAGAATTTTATTTTCGTTTTAAGTGTAATGTTGTTGTGATTGTTGAAGATTATTGGGAACTTATTGTTTAGTACCGTAGTATATGAAGCTTTTTTTGTCCAAATGTTGTATTTGTATTTGTTTGTTGTATGTGTTTTTGACTCTGAGATCTAGTGTTATTATTTTCTTCTATTTACGAGTTTAAAGTAGTATTGTTTAAGAGTATGATTGTTTTATGGCCGCCATGTTAAGATTTATATATTCTCCGGGTTGAAGGATTTCAGAACATGCAAAAAATTTCGGTCCCCATCACGACGTCAGAATTAATAGATTAGCCTTGACGTACCATTTACACGGCTGGAGGCAAAAGGTCACTTTACACCCATTTTGGCACCAGTATTCACGTTTGTTTCGCGTGATTTTGACTACGGTAAGCAATTTATAAAACATTTTTAAAAGAGTCAAAATAAATATTCTACACAAAATCATCGGTTTTTGTAAACAGGCCGAAACTTTTTTTATTATTTGCTGTTTTACTCAAATTGGCAGCACGCAAAACTTGCACCATGCCCCCCTTATTTTGGTTTCTTCCCCCTGCGTGTTGTTGTATCTCTACTTATTATTTTCTCAGTGGTCCCCCCCCACCACCGAAGAAGTGCTAGAGGCGAGAGTGGTTCCATTTATTTATTTAATTTGTACAAATATTTAAAATAAAAAAAATTAATCTATTTATTACCGTTTATGCAGTGTATATGCATTGCCAAAACCCCTGTAAATGGTTAAAAGACAAAAAAAAAACAGAACGATTTTTGAATCCACCGTATTTAGGATATACGTGAAATTCATTTGAGTCATAATCTCACCGTTAAATATGTTACCGTTAAATAAAATAAGAAGAATAACTAAACAGAGCAATACCTCCACGCGTCTCTAAGGAGTGGTCATTGGTCATTCCCAAAATATAGATAGATGGATATAGCCAAGGGTGTCGTCCGTAGAGACACAAAAATAAAAATTACTGTGAACTCTTTCAATGCACAAAATGTAAGTGAGTTCAAATAATAGAAATCGACTGCAATACACTTAACACTAGCGTGTTGTATAATAACCTGTGTTTGCATGTTGTGAAATGAATTTCTAATTGCGAAGCTTCGAAGCTTGTATGCTGTGCTTACTAAGTCGTTTATATCTTTGCGTATTTTCTCTCCGGTTGGTTTCAATGAAGCGGGTAAGATTAGTAACTTCACAGTGTGTTTAGGAGATAAGTACAAAATACTCACTGTCTTCCACTGGTCGACTGATTTAGCTGGACCTATTTCAGCCAGCTGCTCCGCCAACTGCGCCCACATGGCGCGGTTGGTGTGGGCGACCTGAGGCCCCAGATACCTGCCAGCGGCAAACTCGGAGTGGTTCGTCATGAAGTCGATCATGTGGGTCATCTGACGCTGGTTGGACCTCGTTTTCTTACTGAAAGTGGAATAGGCGAAAATGTATAATAATAATAATAATTGGATGATTTGCATAGCGCCGTTTTTGTGAAAAATCACCACAAAGGTTTTTTTTCGCCAATGCTCTATCTTACCACTAACTATACAGTCTATTATTACTCCGTACGGCTAACAAATTACATTCGCCAGTTCATCGAACTGTAATATACAACTTAAATGGGATGTACAAATTTCCAATCTCTGTAAGTGCCTTCGAGCCATTGTAGGAAGAATTTCATGTGACCGTAAGGTATGGTATAACTTCTTGGGGACACTCCTGTAAGACCAACATAAATCATTTACAGCTGATTCAAAACGCCATGGTAAAATTGCTAGTAAGTAAAACAGTTTTTAAGCAAAGGCGAGACATTGATATCATGTACAAATCAATTAATGTATTACCTGTTCGTGGTCTTTTGTGGCATAAAATTCTACTGCAACATATATCTGAAAGTCCGTAGAAGGCAGTGGTGGATCATGTGCACAATACACGTTTCACACCAAATATAGGAATGATAGTGCCAATATTTCAAAATAAATATGGTCAACGAACCCTTGAATACATTGTACCATTTATATTTAACAAATTGCCGTACGAATTGAAAAACAATTGTCCTATGATGAAATTCTCACTGATGTTTAAGTGTTGGCCTTTGGAAAGTAACATTGTGTGTCATTATGTATCATTTAATCCTGGTATTTATTTTATGAATTATTTATGTTCTTGCTCGATTTTAGGAAAGGAAAGGCATATTTTATGATGGGTGGTAAAGTGCGGGGATTTGATTAGAATTTATCTTCCTAAATGTGATTCGTCCCTCTCGATAAGAAACGGTTATGAAAGTCTGAAAAGTTTTTAATTTGGACCGAAATTCTGTTGGATTTGTTATGGGCTTAGAGTTCCGGGGGGAGTTTATTCCAAGATTTAGGTCCTGATATTCCAAAAACGCTATCTCCAAACTCAGTATTTGGCTTGCGTTTAGGTTCTATCAGCCTTCCGATAGCCGATGATGATGCTGGAACCCATAAATCCATGATAAATCTGCTTGATTCTGTGCAAAAGAGGGCGGTTCGATTGACAATCCCTTGTTAACACACCGACTGCCATCTTTGATGCACAGACACAATGCAGGTATGTTGAGTCTGTTATACAAATACTTCAATGGAGCCTGCCTGAAGTAGCTAGCAGCGTTGATCTCCTCCGCGCCGGTGCGCGTGCGCAAAGCTCGACAGACACCAGCGGAATATCAGTTCACATTTGATGTTGGCTTCATGAGAACGGGTCGTTTCACAGATTAGTTTTTTTTTATGTAAATCGGCTCGTATGTGGAACGAGCTACCGGCATCTGTCTTTCCACCTACATTTAATCCGGGCCTCTTCAAGGTCGGCATTAACAAATCCCATCCTATAGCCCCTCTACAACGCTGCCCAACCGGATAGCAATATAGTTTCACTATATATGCTCTGTACATATAGAGGTGCTCTTGTAAGCAGTCACTTTAAAAAATATATTTTTCAGTTGCCGCCGAGAGGTCACTCGATAAAAGGTGTTTTTTTTTTAAATACACTATTGAATAAATCTCGTGTATAGGGTGTTTTTAGTAAGGGGCAATAACAAGAACAGAAGGAACAAGAAGAGCTGCATTAAAAATACTTAGTGTTTGTCGTAGATGGGAGAGAGTTCATGCGCGAGGTTTGTGCTGTGAAGTTTTGATGAGTATTGTCATGAGGACCATCATCTCCTTTCAGTGCTCCCAGGGTTTCAGCCTCTTCTCCTGTAATTGAAAAACGTTTACTGATAGTTCAAGAATCACGAACCCGCAACGAGATGCCTCCTGATGTGCAGAGTGCTACTCCAAACACATTTCTAAACGTAACATTTCAAAGCGTTTTTAATGAATACCATGTGGCTCTATCCTAAGGACTCTCTCTTAGGTATGCTCCGAATGAACCATCTGCGGGTCGGAAGGGATGTACACATTGTTTCACATTTCTTCAGACTGATTCGCGGATGGTTCGAAAACTCGGCTATCACGGAGAACGTTAATTTCTATGTTCCCGATGGTTATCTCCGTCACCGACAGCCCAGACTACGAGTCTCCCGGCCTGCAGGACCAACTTGCCAATGGTCATGCCGGTGGGGAGGGCAATCTTGCTGTTAAATAGAATCACTTCGGATATGGACATATTTAGCATCAATGAAGCTGCGTTTAAACGTAAAGCTTTGTTGCTACTTGTATAATACCAGTATGTGTTGTATGCAATTACTGAAATTATATACGTTTACTTTAATTCTTTTCATCTTTATAATTTAATTAATTAAGTAATTATTTTGGATGTTGTACATCCTGTCTTATTTAATAATTCATATCTTTAAAAATGTCTTAAAACGTAAATTTTGTAATTTTTAAAAAATGGAATAAAAAATTGAATTGAAGTGTGTGCAGTAGCTATAAAAAAAGAAAAAGAGTACAGGAGGAAAAATGTAAGAACTGGAATCAGATTTTTTTTAAATATCTGCACAGAAATGGCGTAAAGAACAAAGATACCAATGACAGCCGTTTAAACAATCAAGTCACGTTGGAAGCAATCTTCAAAAAATGCCCTCCATTGATATGCTTGGTGTAACTTTAAGTGACCAACTCAGGTATGGGGACTCCATCAAGCCAGAGTAAAGTTAGCCTCTCAGAAGCTGGGCGTATTGTACAGAGCCCGCAGATTCTGCAGATAGTGCACAACTGCTGATTCTGCACAAATCGCATGTGCGTCCCACTGTTGAATTTGGAAGTCACCTCTGGTCTGGAGTCCCAAAAATACCTTAAAAAAACCCTTGACTCTGTGCAGAAACGGGCAGTTCGTTTGATAGATTCGCCTATATTAACAAACGGATTGCAATGGAGAACAGACGGCAGGTGGGAATGCTGTCCTTGTTCTGTCGGTATTTTAATGGAAGATGCTTTGAGGAACTAGCGTCATTGATCCCTTTGGCACCGGTGCATAGTCGGGAAACAGGCCAAACGCGCGTCCAACATTTGCACACGGTTGACACTTGTCACATGAGAACGGGTCGTTTCTACGACTCGTTCTTAAGATCAACAGCATGGCGTGTTTCCCCCTTCCTCTCTCTAAAAATACCCTTCACACAGCATCCTCAAAGATGACACAGGTCCTGAGAAAAATAACTTCCCTCAGGGCCATATACTCCTGTGTGGAGTTTATTTAAAAAAAAAACACACACAATAAAATAATTAATTGTTTCATTTCAACTTAATGTCAAATAATGAAAGAATGTAACACTATCAGTTGAAAAAATTGCGGAACGATCTGAGAGAAAAGATTTGACAACGTGACAATTTGACAATTCAACACACGTATCAATCGGAACACTTTTAAAAAAATATATAAAGTCTTTTAAAGTAGGAAAAAAGCCTGAAAACTAAATATAACGTACCCTAATCAAGGTTTATTCACATCTACCAGCACCGCACAGAACAGTACAGACACAACATTTGTTGCCTACATTATCTATGAACATATTCATATTACAGCGAACGTAAACGTAACGTATCCGTACATGCACGAACCAGGAGCGGCCGAGATTGTCGGATATACTCGTATTTTGACGTTTGCGTCTATGTAGTTAGTTTGAACACATCACCGTTACCACCGCCATCTTGGCGTCACCACAGTAGGCATCAATAGATGCAGATATTGTTAAAACCAAAAATACGGACAACAAAAAATTGATTGGATTGGTCAGGGAATATAAGTTATAAAATATTAATACCATAAATACGGAAATAGGATTATAAAATCATGTTGTGGCGGACGCTAACGCTCACTTGACAGTTCAATTAACAGCCAATTGCGTATGTGCCGTGCCTGTACTGTACTGTTCTGCACTGCGCGGTGCTGGTAGACGTATACGTTCAATCACCTGTTTTTTTCATAACTATACGTGATATTAAATTAAAATCCATAACACGACCGCTCTCCAACTAGATAACTTAAACCACATTTCCGTATACTCTTGTTATTTGTACCTTTATCCCACTCCTATGTTCCCATCCCTCGACTGACACAGTTTAAGCTAACTGAATTAAAACTGTATATTGTCACACTTTACTGATAGCATTTATCAGCAGTGGAAAATTTATAATTGGCATGATTTATTGTTATATATTAAATAATAAATAAATAAATTATCAAATAGGTTAGGTTAGATTAGGTTTTCGGGCTAGTTTTATTTTTTCGTTCTCTCGATGACTTGACATCGCCTTTAAAAAGTGTACCGATGTATATCGTAAATCTGAATGGTGATTGAATGGGAGGATTGAAATGTGAGGAAGAGTAATGATAGAAACTGTGTATATATTAAAATGGAAATTATAAAGTAAAAAAACATAAAATTAGATGAACTACGATCTATCATATATTCACATCATTATGACGTATATGTGCTGACAGAAACCTGGCTCGACTCAGAAATAAAATCAACAGAACTCGGATTAAAAAACTACAAAATCTTTCGTCGTGACAGAAACTCTAAATCCAGCTCTAAAACAAGGGGCGGCGGAGTACTAATTGCAATAAAGAAGAAACTAACATCAAGAAAACTCAAAACTAAAACCAACACACTGGAACAACTATTCATACAAATTGATACCACTGTAGAAAAAATAATAATCGCAACTTTGTACACACCACCACTCTCTGATGCCGAAAACTACCGAAGTCACAGTGAAGATGTACAATATTTACTCTATAAATACCCCAACTCTAAAATTATTGTTCTCTGGGATTACAACCTCCCTAACCTAAAATGGAATTCAAGTGATAGTGGTTTCATTGTAAATGAAAGCGAAAATGATCGTGCACGTGAGATTTTAGATATGACAATTTTTTTAAATCTTTTCCAGCATAACTTTATATATAACACAAACGATCGTCTACTAGATCTAGCTATATCTAACTATTCTAACTTGCAAATTGAAAAATGTAATGATCCAATCTTACCGGTTGATAACCATCACCACCCTCTTCATATTAATTTAAATGTATGTTATGTCAAACCAAAACCCGTGGAAGAAACTCTAAACTATAAAAAAGCAGATTTTGATTCTATAAATTACCATCTTTCTCACGTCAACTGGTCTTTTTTGTCAGACATGAACACTGACAAGTCTTTGGAAAACTTATATTCAATAATTTCTAGCACCATCAACTCATATGTACCACTATATATTCCTAAAAACCATAAATATCCAACTTGGTTTTCATCAAATTTAATAGCACATTACAACAAAAAAAAAAACTTCAAAAAAAATTCAAAGGAACTCACTCAAAAATTGACTATTCAAATTTCAGTGAATCTAGAAAAAAATGCAAAGAACTCTCTAAAATCTGTTACAAATCACATATTAATTATATCGAGAACACAGCTTTAAAATCAAACAATCTCTGGAATTTTCTTAAAAAAATAAACAATGACAGTACTGACTATCTACCAGAAATGCATATGGATGATAAATACGCCAACTGTACACAAGATATTTTAAATCTTTTCTCAGATTTCTTCAAAAATGTATATGATGATAAAACACCAGAAGAAAATATACACTCATACACTTTTAAAAAAACCACACATTTAACCAATTGCTTCATCACCAAAGAATCTGTTAAAAGAAAATTATGTTCCCTAGATATAAACAAATCTGCAGGCCCGGAGACCATTCCGCCAATTTTCCTAAAAAAATGCTCCTCTGTATTGTCTAAGCCACTGAGCATTCTATTTAACCATCTCCTATCGTCTGGATATTTTCCCATCTACTGGAAATCCAGCTTTATTATCCCTATATTTAAAAAAGGTGACGAGACTGACATTTCAAACTATCGGCCAATATGCATACAATCTGTATTACCCAAAATCTTTGAATCTCTGGTTCTGGATGAAATATATCCCAATAATAGAAGTAATAATAATAAATGACCAACAACATGGCTTCATCAAAGGTAGATCAACTACAACAAATTTATTACTTTTTCAAAACTATATATTGGAGGCATTTGCAAAAAATAAACAAGTTGACTGTATATACACTGATTTCTCGAAGGCTTTTGATAAAGTATCTCACAAAGTACTGATCCGGAAACTTCATGCCTTGGGAATTGGAGGAAATATTTTAAAGTGGTTAAGTAGTTACTTACCAGATAGAACCTTGTTTGTTAAAATAAAATCTTTTATATCCAAATCGTTTTCCGCTACTAGTGGCGTACCGCAAGGTAGTCACCTTGGTCCGGTTTTATTTCTTGTCTTTATAAACGACATAGTCAACGGCTTTAAAGGTGTCAAAGTTTTGCTATTCGCCGACGATATTAAATTATATAGTGAAATAACTGATTCAAACCACTGTCAAATTCTTCAGTTTAATATTGACATGCTAAATAACTGGTGCTCATAAAACAATTTATATCTAAATGTTGAAAAATGTAAAACTCTAACCTTTTCCAGAAAGAAAACGTCTCTCTTTTTTGACTATTCAATAAATCAAATAAATCTACAAAGAGTTACAGAAATGAGAGATCTCGGCATTATAATGGATGAGAAACTAAATTTCACTGCTCACATTCAACAAATTGTAAATAAAGGTATGAAAACTTTAGGATTTATATTAAGAACAATAAAAAAATTCCAATCGTTACAAGTAATAAAATTATTGTACGTATCCCTAGTTAGAAGTTTAATTGAACATAATTCCATAGTGTGGTCACCTTTCTACAAAATACATATTCACAATGTAGAAAGAATTCAAAGAAAATTTTTGCGTTTCATAAATTTTAAAGTAAACATACCTTTAGAGCACATAAATTACCCATCGTTAATGAATATTTTAAATATTCCAATATTAGAAAACAGACGGAAAATTAACGACCAAACCTTTTTACTAAAATTGTTACTCAGTAAATTAAATTGTTCTGAACTCCTGCATTTAATAAACTTGTACATACCCAATCGAACTTCAAGACAGACATTAACTTTCTACATATCTTTATCCCGTTCTAACTATAGTTTGAATTCACCAATTCAACGCTTACACAGTCTTGGTAACAAATACTTAAATGATATGGATGTATTTGACAATAATCTAAACTTGGCAAATTTCAAAATGATGGATGATTTGTTTCTGCCTGGTTTATAAATTATTGTTAACTACAACTTTTTACATTATTTACATATTTGTTATCAATGTCAGTATTGACTTGGTAGATATTGCACTCGTTATTTTTTTTTCTTTCTGTTACTGTGTATTATTAGTTTTTGGTGCAGTTACTGTGATGTGTTTTGCACCTGTGTGAATATTATAACTAACTAAATATGTAAAAGCCCATATAAGGCGTATATAATATAATAAATAAATAAATAAGTAAAGGATAATATATAGGCACCTGTTGACAAGCCATATTGATTGGCATAACAGGAACTAATTATATGTAAATACTAGTTTAATTAAATACTCTGCGTTGCGCGGGGTTAATACGGTTTGGAAGAAAGTTTTGTGGTTGTGATGCGCTACCCATACCTCTAAACCTAACCCTAACCCAACCCCAACCCCAACCCCTAACCCTAACCCTAACCCTAACCCTAACCCTAACCCTAAACTTAACCCTAACCCTAACCCTAACGCTAACCCTAACCCTAACCCTAACCCTAACCCTAATCCTAACACAAACCCAAACCCAAACCCAAACCCAAACCCAAACCCAAACCCTACCACTACCCCTACCCAGATCCCTACCCAGACCCCTTCTCCTACCCAGACCCCTACCCAGACCCCTACCACTTATCCTACTCCTACTCCTACCACTTCTCAAGATGCTGGATAACTCACCTTCTTTTATTTCTTTGAGCCACGTTATGATTTGATTTTTGAAATCATTTGCCTTTTTTATTTGTTATTTTTTTGATGGCCGGCGAAGTGAAATATAGAACCATGTGAGCATATGTATACCTACGTACCTTAAGTTACTTAATGTTAGAAATAATTAAAATATCGTAATATAACACATTTCAAATAAATACTAAATGTAAAGTTTTTAGAAAAAAGCTAATGATAATATTTTACATACATCAAATAAATGTGTAAAAAATGAGAGATTTCTTACATTCAAATTGTATATACTCAGTTTTGTAAGACTTATTAAAATATAATCGTAAAAAAAAAAAGTGAATTAATTTAAAAAAAAATGGATAAATAAATATGTATTGCACAAGAAACGGATGCAAAATACGTCAAAATGCCAAGTTTTAAGAGTCAATAACAATATTGCCCTTCCCAACAACACGACCATTGCAAGTTAGTTCTGTAGGCCTGGAGATAAAACAGTCGGTGTTATCAATGAAGCATATAACCATAGCAATGCAGAATAGAAAAAAACCCTTACATTGTCTCATATTATAGTAATCAACACTTGTTAAGGAGATAACAGTAAGTAAGTAAAATTATACCCATATTAACTGACTAGTTGCTACAGGTTAATAAGAATTAAGGACGATAGAAAAGCTGATAAACGTAATATTTTTGGCGTAAATTTCAAATATGAATAAAAGCCTGGCTACCTGCAGTCCGGTTAGTTTCATGACGCTGTACGAAACAGTCCTCCCTTGGGTCCGAGTGATCTACATCGATCTCCGTATGGAGCGTTTCACTTCTACCTTCTTCATGTGCTGCAGGTTCTATCTTGATGGTGGGAACATATGCGTTGAGATCCATGGCAACGCGATAAGATACAGCACGCAATCCAATATCCGAAATTAAAGCAACAGTGACAAACTTCAAGTCTTTTGGCTCTATTATGGTATTTAAAAACCAATTACATACTGTTGAATATTAATCCAGAAGTTTTACATAATCATTCATCAAATATGAGGAAGGCGGCAGCATCCACGCTTATTAAGAAGTTAATGAAATAAGAAACGTCAGATGAACAGTACCTGATAAGATCTGTTTCTATGGAATTGTCTATCGTTTAGTCAGTTGCACAGAACGTACTAATGAATTAATTCGCAAGTCGGGGCAAGTTGTACATTGAACAAAACATCATTACTAATGATATTTTGTTCAATGATTCATTAGACATGTGAGAAATTTATCAATAAAACATAAATAAAATCCCACGAGTTCTATTTAATATGATATGTGTATCAAAATACATAAAAAGATAAAAAATATTGTAAGAAAAACATTAAAAAAGATAAGATATATCAACAAAAAATTGAATTTGGAAACCTTTGTAAGTCCGGAATTGTAAATGGTGCCCTGCAAGAAATCCAGTGCTTGTATCATAAATCACAATGGTGTTTTCATTCTTACTTAATCGCATTCTGTAATTGGCGATTCGTTTTTTATTTGGTTCTTGGAATCCGGAAATGTGCCCTTCTGCAAATATCTTTGTGACACTGCAGTACCAGGACAGCCCGAAAAGCATTCTGTTCGGGTTGTTACATTGCACTTGATAAGACGCTAATTAATGCAGTGGGTTATAATTCTAGGAATAACGCAGAAAGGTTACGAACTGAAAAGCAATTTAGGTATTTACAACAAGTCATTTATTTTGATAATCGTGGGGTTAGTCTTAAACTAAAGTTAATCTTAATTAGAGACCAAATTTCAATAAAACTAGATAGGAAAGTACTTAAATCTATTTGTAAGTCTTTGTACTTAAAATAAACTAATTACTTCGTTTAATCTACATAAAAGTGGGAATTCTTAAAACTAGAGATTCACTGGTTTAATTGTATGAAAAAATTGTTCTTAGAGTTAGAGGTTCACTTGGGTGACAGGGTGGAAGAATTATCATGAGAGTCAGAGGCACTTCCCTTTACTGATGGCTCTCCAGGGTCCAGTGGCTGCTTTGTATGCAGAGTCGTCGCGTTCGCACTAGGTATCCAAGTACCTCCGGTCTCCATAGGTCTCCAAAGGGCGGAGATCGGACTTCCTTCTCGGATGGAAGCGTAAAATTCACTCGTCGTCAGAGGACCTGGGCGGCCTCTCCGAGGAGAGAGAATAGGAACCTTCCTGGGCGGAAGTTTCAAGCCAACTCTGTGCTACCTGGGCGGAAGACTGAACCCGACTGTCCTCTCGTCAGACAGCCCCTGTTGCCTGGTCTACCTGTAGGGATATTTTAATGACCCGCATTGGTTGGCGGACCGCTCTGCAGGGTGGCTCATTTCCTTTAGGTTTTTATTGCTGTTCAATAAAATCTCAAAGGAAATGCCGACTTTCTAAAATAGTAATTAAGGTTAGACTATTTTATTATGTAGTACCTTCAATCGTTTCCGGCTTGACCAAGAATAGGCTCGGCTAGCCTTTGTGCTTATTTATTTTATGGCCGGTCTAGTCTGGGAATTATTATTACCTGAAATGCACATTTTAGAAACTAAATATATCTGTGAATTTGGTAATTTCTTGTAGGTATTACAAAAGGATATTTCAGAAAAAAGAATTAAATTGAATTAAATTGAACGTGTTTTGGTTGGTAACATTTTGTTTTTCGCGGAGGATATTATTAGAGTCCAAATAATTACAGATATATTACGGCAAACTGCAAGATGCTTAACGTTATTTATTGAAGGGTATGTACTACAATGACGTGGACCAGATAATAATTTGAGAAACGTGGAAATTTAATACACTGGCAGTACCGGTCAAGATGACTACTTTGGATTTATAACCTCGAAAATCTGCGCCGTTATGAAAGTCATCTCCAGAATACTTTCATAATTTTTGATAATAACTATCAACTTTGTAATAAGAATTTATATTATTTCAATACAATAAGTATTTTCGACTACCCCGAACATCCCGATTGAGACAGATAAGTTACAATTTGACAATAGCGCACGTACTTAGTCGCACCACAGCAATTAAATTCGGCCGTAAGTACCATCTACATGTTTTTGTTAATATTTATGATTTGATTAGAGCGTTATTGTAAATACCTGCTTTATTTGTCAGAATAAGTTTACTTCCCTAAAATATGTTGTTTACAAATAACAGATGCTTAAAATATCTCACATATCATATATCTGACATTCACATTCTATACTTATCTGACAGTTCGTATAAAGATCTATTCACTTCAACCTCCCCTTTGCCTCACCACGTACCTCTCCACAATGATTTATAACTCGGTTTGAAGTCGTATCTCTGTCGGCTTGACTTGTCCATTTTTTTATAATATCTTTGTACCAATAGGTTTGTTTAGTAGTGTCTCACTCCCTGAAACTAAACGCATTCCAAGCAAAGACACTTTCCAGGTGAACAAGCCTCTAGGCACAATGGAGCCTTCTATTCTGGAGAGTGTCAGCATTAAGGCAGAACCAGAAATCCAAGAAGAGGACGGAGGCGGAATGTCCTACGGAGAAATGGATATCGATCTCACCGATGTAAAAAAAGAAAGCTTGGAACACTCTGAAAGAATTCAGCAAACGGCGGGTAAAACCAAATCACCTAGATTATATATAGGTTATTTATGTTTTTAAAATAATGAATTGCCTTATCTCGTTTCTATTTAATGCTTTACTAGATGTAAAATAGTACCATGATTTGTTTCACAGTCACAACATGCATGTATTGTTATATTACCGTTATGCTAGTTTTATTATTCATATACATTACTGCTGGAAGATGTAATATTGTTTAACATTACTGATTATAACTGTATTATTGTAAGGTAATAATAGGCGTTTTCTCTTCTAGTTGCCGCAATGGGAATTAATACCGTGAATTCAGTTCAACAATTAAGCAACGGACAAGAATCAATAATCTCAAAATCTTTCTCATGCACTGATTGTGACCGAGAATTTATTAGAAAGTCAAGCTTAACTAGACACATACGTACTCATACTAAAGAAAAAACGTTCTTATGTTATTACTGTTCTTTATCTTGTTCACGGAAGTCAAGTTTAATATCACATATACGTACTCATACTAAAGTAAAACCCCTCTCATGCTCTTACTGTGATTATGCATGTCCTGTCAAACATAATTTAATCCAACACATTCGTACTCATACTAATGAAAAACCATTTTCATGTTCTTTCTGCAGTTATTCATGTTCTCGGAAGTCAAGCTTAATCAGACATACGCGTACTCATACCAAAGAAAAACCGTTTACATGCTCTTTCTGTAATTATTCATGTTCACATAAGTCAACCTTAATAGTGCATATGCGTGCTCATACTAAAGAAAAACCATTTTCATGCTCTTACTGTGATTATTCATGTTCACAAAAGTCAACCTTAATAGAACATGTGCGTATTCATACTAAAGAAAAACCGTTTTCATGCTCTTACTGTGATTATTCGTGTTCACAAAAGTCAACCTTGATAGTCCATGTGCGTACTCATACTAAAGAAAAACCATATTCATGCTCTTACTGCGATTATTCCTGTTCACAAAAGCCACACTTAACTAAACACAAACTTACTCATACTAGAGAAAAACCATTCCCATGTTCTTACTGTAATTTTTCAAGTTTACGTAAGTCAAGCTTAATAAAACATTTGCGTACTCACACTAACGAAAAAAACATTATCATGCTCTTACTGTAACTATTCATCTTCACACAAACGCAACTTAATGTTAACGGAAATCAAGCTTCATTACATATATCCGTATTCATACTAAAGGAAAACCCTTCTCATGCTCTTGCTGCAACTAGTCATCTTTAACGCGTTTATTTCTTATCCACCTTTCGTACGTTAGCCCCTCAGTTTAATCAGTTCCCGAGCAGGAACCGCGAATCAGACGCAGCATCTGGCATCTGTTCCAATTCCGGAAAAAAACTGTTTATTCATAAAAATCAGTCTCCTCTCGTATTATAGTTAGATATATAACCTAAGCAGTGATAGAAAGAGAAATAACATGCTTTTTCTTAGTTTCCGTAAAAGGTAGCGATAGAGTGTTCCAAATAATTCAAATATATTACTATACTGTCCCAAACAAAGTAGGCCGCCATTTCTTGTCTAAAAGCACGCGGTACAGCGAGCTGTTTTGACTGCTGTTGAATTTGGTGCTTCAATTTACTCAAAATGTCCAGTTAACTGTGTTATTAATTAAAAATAATAAATTATCTACTCATTTGTGATACTTTTTTTCGTGTGTGTAATTTATTATTGTGAAACTTACATGATTTATACCATCATTACGCCGTTGGACAGTATTTTTTTTTTAATTCAAATGACGTTTTCATCCATTTCTTTTAGTAAGCGGCTGAGTTGGCCTTCCGTTTCGTCGTGAGTTCAATTCCTCCGCTGGCTAAGTCCTCAAACCTCCCCGACCGATTCCGGAATGCACCACAAGATATCCTTCAAATTAGAAGTGAGCGCGAACGAGTCGGATCGGTGATCCGGATCTCCATACGGATTTAACGATCCGGATCGCAATGTACGACCTTTAAGTGCCTTCCAGACGAGCGGGAGGCCTAACCGAAATTGGGTATTGCCGCAAGACGGCAGATTTCATCAGTGATATTATGAACATAGCCGCGGGCGTACGGCTCACTCCTAGCTCCTAGTTATTACATCTGTCAGTAATCATAAGTACGTCGGCGGTACCGTGCGCGCCTTATGCGAACACCTCCGTGTTAAACACAAAAACAAAAGCTTCGCGCTGACACTAGACAGCTACAATATAGCTATTATATTGATATTAATAATCCAATAAAAACAACATCAATTTTAAGTATATTTTGCTTAATTGGGGGTTTTAGATCTCATATGACAAAAGACAATTTTATTTTACTTTTACAAACAAAAACAACTTATTTAATATAAGACGAGTATATTATTTGGAAAAAATTGTATCATAGTGTGTCGACTACCATAATACGGGCATGTGCCTCGTTTGGTAGTCAAAAATAAAGTAAGCTTCGTACCAAAAAGTATAAATAAAATTACAAAATATCAACTTTTCGAGTCATGAAACAGATTTGTTCCGTGGAGTATTTCTTTAGCGAATTATCAGAGGAAATTCAAATCAAAGAAAACAATTTTAAAATCAAATTAAAATTACAAAAAATTCTAATAGGGTACAATCACAATTTTTTTTTTTACCAAAAATTACAAACTGGAATATTCAAACGATTTTTTTTTATGATAGGAATAGTCCTTCAACAACGTTTTGAATATTCACATTTCAAATTATGGCCAAAACGCCTTCTTTCGCGCGGTTTTGACTTGTGACGTCACTGCGCATATCTTGACAGCTGCCATAGTCGCGCTAGTGTAATCCAGTAATCAGTCTTCAGTTGATCGTTTGTTTTTAGAAGAAAATGTCCGTAAATACCGCGTATAAATATTGTATAGTACCAAAGTGCACAAATACAACATCTTTGACACCAAACAAACTATTTATACATGTCCCAAATGATGTTATTGTGCGTAAAAAGTGGTGTCACGCGATGAAAATGTGCATTAAAAAAATGGTGTACTTTCTGCTAAATCTCATCATTCTTGCTGTGAAGATCTTTTCAATGTAAGTAGCTAAATTCATTTATGTGAAATGTATATTCTAAAACAAAAATCTGTCAGGAATTGAGACTAATTGTAGTATTTTTAACAACGTTAAGCCTTGTAGAAAATTGCAATGTGCTTTTAAAATTTTTACACAAAAATTTATTTTTGAAGGAAAGCCTTATTCATCCTGATGGGTGTAGTGGATTTATATTGGGTACGAATTAGACTACATAGTTTTACAACTTTAAAAGTGAATTAATTAATTCAATAAATTTGTTGAGGTTTTTAAGTACGATATTCGAGTTGAGTTATTTTTTTTACTTATATTAAATGCATTGAAAACACTATATTACATATACTCCATGTACCCTATTGAACTATTCATGTATATAAGAATTGTATCGGAAACAGATATGTATAATATTTATTTTAAAACGATAAATAAAGCGCGATTTCTAAAGCGAAATTTCCAATCTCGAGACCACTTCGCTGAGCGGAGACAAGGAGTATTGTCATTATTGCCAAGTCAAAAAATAAAAACTCGACGAATATATTTTTTCCGTTAGCCACACTACTGGCCCGCCCAATGATGCTTGGTTTTGACCAAAATACTAGATCTAGTAATTCCGTTCTCTTTTTCTATGGCCACACCTCTTCTGGGCCAGGAATTTGTCACTATACGGTTCGTTTTGTCCATTATTGGCGAAACCACTGGGCAAATCCGTTCGTCTGGAAGGCACTTTACTGATCGCGGATCAACACGGCTCGCGGATCGTCGAGGTTCGTAGATCTTTGCGAACGAGTGATCTGCGAGATCCGGTGAGTCGGGATCCGTGTGATCTTGTTGAATCAACGGATCTTACGGCTCGCAGATCACTATTGATCCGGGTTGATCGTTCGATCACAGATGCATGAAATTTATTATACGTCATACTATAGGGATTCGTAATTCTAACACTTCAGTCGTGGCGCCAGCCTCGGGCTACATTGTATTGTTTATTCTAACAAGAACAAGGTTGAGCTTTTAACAATACCATGAATTAAAGAATTATGTTCGTTATTTATTTTGAATAAATCATTGAAGGAAGAACATAGATATGATATTGCAACCAAACAGGGTTTAACGGTCACGGCATGTTTTCTAATATTTTTTTAGAATTCTTATTGATCTTATTGCATTATCATGTTCCCCTAGTAATATTTTAATATAATTACGAAATCTTACTTAAATTTTTTTTATCAAACTTAAAATATACTTGACCAAATTCATTTTCTTTATATAAAACCATGTACAATGTGACCTTAGAACGGGGTACCCCAGTAAGGTTACATTTTTTGCGAATTTGAAGAAATAAATAAATAAATAAAAAAAATAAAAATAATAGTTGAAAAATTGTTAAATTTTGGATACACTTATTTATGGCACAATTAATAATTGTTCTTACACACTGATTTGATTTTTAATGAATAACCAAAACAACAACAAATTAACAAAAACACTTTTTTATAGATTATAATTTAAAAACAAAACATCGGATAGTTTTGATGATGTCATGTTGGGCCTTTTTTGGGTGAGCGTTTGATCGAAAGGGGGATCCCAATAACACTGGAACTCCTTTTGTAGGCCTGAAATTTGTTAAAAGATTTAGGATGGCCGAGGGAGTGGTGGAATGGCATGGTGCGAGGGGACGCGAGCCGTCGTTCAATGGATCCGGATCACCGATCTGAACATTACAGTACTGGCTCGCTAAACCGAGCTGCTTCGCCCACTGCTACCTCAAATTGCGTCAAAAAGTACAGTTTTTGCGTAATATTGCCGTAACTAAAAATACTGCTTATAGGGAAATATTAATATTAATTAAATTGTAAGTCAAACGTCGGTTTTTATTTTCCAAATTTGTTGAATAATGTTTTTTCTAGAATGAAAAAAATGTTGTATTTCATCGACTTTATAATTAATACGTTAGGTGCAAAAACGTCTGGCACCGTACGGGGACAGTTATAAAGTGGTCAAAACAATGTATACTTTAAAATTAGATTTGAATTTTGAAGTCGTATCTGTATCGGCTTGATTACTTCATTTTTTTAATAATATCTCTATGCCAGTAGGTTTGTTTAGTAGTGTCTCACTCCCTGAAACTAAACTCATCCCACGTAAAGACTTAATAAATAGTCTCGGTTTCCAGGTGAACAAAGCTCTAGGCACAATAGAGCATTCTTTTCTGGAGATTTCAAGAAGAGGATGGAGGTGGAATGTCCTAGTAAATCCGTTGTCATCGAAAACGTTATTAGTTATAAAATGGTAGCCTAGTTTGCGTCACAGTCACAACATGCATGTGTTGTTATATTAATGTGATGTTAGTTTTATTATTAATTTAAAATACTGTTAGATGTAATACAGCAGTTTCTTAGTGGGTGTAAATTTATTATTATAATATAGTAATGAATGTGTTTTCTCTTCTATATGCAGCAATGAGACTGAATAAAGTAATTTCAGTTCAACGAATAAGTAACGGACAAGAATCGGAAATCTTGTAATCTTTCTCATGTATTGAGTGTGACAGATAATTAGACACATGTCTACGCATGCTAAAGAAAAACTATTCTCATCCTCTTACTGCTCATATTCCTATTCACAGAAGTCAACTTTAATATAACATATACGTACTCATTCTAAAGAAAAATTATTCCTCCGACGAAACTTAATCCTCCATATTCGTACTCATACTAATGAAAAATTATTCTCATGTTCTTTCTGCAGTTTTTCTTGTTCACTGAAGTCAGACTTAATTATACATATGCGTACGCATACTGAAGAAAAACCATTCTCATGTTTTTACTGTAATTATTTATCTTCACCTGTTGTATGAACTTATATGACATTTTAAATTGGATTCTTATCATTTCTATTATTATTCTAAACTAACTAACTGTGTGAAGATAAATAATTTAAATATTTATTTATAAATATTTCCTACAAACCTTAATCCTGCATATTCGTACTTATACTAATGAAAAATCATTTTTATGTTCTTTCTGCAGTTTTTCTTGTTCACTGAAGTCAGACTTCCAGAGTGGAAGATACTCTCAGAATCGCCCTGGTGAAAGACCACCGTTCAGAATTGAAACCTTGCTTGAAATGGCTTTTAGCCGTGTTTGGTGACCAGATCTGAATAGCCAGGTATTTCCCCACCTCCCTCTTCCCCTTCTCCTTCCCCTCCACAATACCTTCAGCCTCACAACATTCCCTAATTGGGAATGCCATAGTCTCACTGGCTCCAGACGTTCGGGAGCAGTTGGGACTCTTGTGCGGTATTCATATAAAAAAAAATTATACATACGCGTTTCAATACTAAAGAAAAATCATTCTCATGTTCTTTCTGCAGCTATTCATGTTCACGGAAGTCAGGGTTAACATTACATGTACGTACTGATTTTAAAGAAAAACCCTTCTCATTCTCTTACATTATTCCTTCTCATTAAAAATACTTTTTAGTAGTTTCATTCGATAAGTTGTCAATGATTAGAAATCCTCAAGTGTCCCTGCATAACTTAGAAGGAGGTTAGTAAAAATACAAATCCCACAATGGTTAATATATTATACTTGGACAGTGGGAAGCGGAGGAATATTAAATAAAAGAGTACAAAATAAACAAGATGAGAATACTTCAACAAACCGTCGCTAGGACACCGGGGCAGTCCCTCTGAAACAGTCCCAGGGGATTTTTGTTCCCGCCACCCTTCTCAGGAGCCATTGCGCCATTCGTCAGGTTAATCCCTTAAGAAAAATGCGATTGGGAGAGAGGGTAAAATATATCCCAAAAATTGTACAGTGATCTTTTCTGTCGTTCAATATCTGAGCTACGATTTTCCTAATATTATTTTTCGGA
Organism: Halesus radiatus; assembly: GCA_022606495.2. Lineage (NCBI taxonomy): Eukaryota > Metazoa > Arthropoda > Insecta > Trichoptera > Limnephilidae > Halesus > Halesus radiatus. Next base: position 55,505 of record JAHDVE020004574.1, read on the forward strand.
CAAAAATAAGTTTAATCATTTTAATTTGAGCCGTTTATCAAAGCGGCCGCAATCGTTTTCAATACATGTTCGAAATCATAAAACATTATGAATGTTTAAAATTGGCCGGAATTGCCTTAATGTAGTTCGTTGTCTCAATACATTCTTTCGACTAAATGATCTCTTGTAGCTACCAGCTAACAACACACCTTTGCCACACTTCGCTGGTCGAAATGTAAGTAGAATAGTAATTTCTCGCAATGTACGAGTATCTGACAAATACATGAACTTTGGAGGCTTGTGTAGTATTTTTTTCGAGAAGTTTCATCAAAAATATTGCTTAAAATTAACAACACGTCAGTACCCTGTAGATTTTTATGGATCTGTTATTATTAATACATTTGAAAAAAACGTTTGAAATAGACAATTTAACAACAGACGACGTAAAATGCATCAAAAAACCTAAATTATTCGAGTCTCAGATTGTTAATTTTTTAAAAGTAATACGTATTTAAAGCAGAGTAAAGTTATGAATGATGTTTTGTATGTGTTAATGTTTATTTCTGGGGGAATTCACCACATATTTTTGGTATCAGATATGCATTTTTCCGTATTGCTTCTCGGGACAAGGATACTGTTTCACGATTGACTTTTTGTAATACATTTATGATCGATTACATAAAGATTTTATAGCTTCAAAAAAAAACATTCTCGTGCTATGGAAAAGCTAAGATATTTATAAATTTCCCACTACCATCGCATTAAGCGTAAAATGTTACTTGTGTGGTAATGGAGGACTTAGCCAGCCGAAGATTTCAACCCACAGCGCCTGTATGGGAATTCGATGCGTTAGCAACTCATCCACTGACTAGAGAGTTTTTAAATTACCCTTGAAGCTCTATTTTCGTTCCTACCTTTTGCGTTGGGCAGGGCATATATTATATACACGGCGAACAGAGAGAGTTTTTGTTTATCGGAAGGTAGGTACTAGCGAGGGGCGAAGATATTTTATAAGCTGGCAGTACCGGTCATGTTTTGTAATTTTAACCTCCAAATTCTGCGTCGTTATTGATTGCATCTCCCGACTGCTGACATAGTTTTTTTTTTACGATAACTATCAATTTTGCCAAAAAATAATACAATATCTGCATAATAAGTATATTTTGATATTACTAAACATGCTGAGTGAGGTAGATAACTTAAAATTTGACGCAAACGCACATTCTCTACAGCATCGACGCAGTTGAAACCGGCCGTGAGTACTAACTAAATTGATCCGGAAATATTTATGTGTCATTTATGTTATGAGGGCGTAAGGTACTGAAAGCAATCACATTAATGTCATTGACTGAATGTTAAAAAAAATTACGACGTTGGTTGCAATGCATCCTAGAGATTTGTTGAGTTAATATCGCACAGCATCTACACTACAACGAAGCGTCTGCTGTGTTGAAGATGCCCAACGATAGTTGGGAAGGTAGGGGGAGGAGAGCAGCTGGTTCGGAATCTTCTCTGTCGATTAAATTTAGGAAAATACCTCCCTTGCATTGCGGATACATTGCGACAATCGATGGGTTAAGTGAGAATTAGTTTTCTTCCCCTAATTATGTTATTGCAAAGTACAATTACAATAACTGTCATATTCCATGTCCATATATCTGACAGTCCGTATACGACAGAGATCATGTTAGTTGATTATCAGCAAACAATAAATTACTCCTTTACAAGACGACCATAAGGACAGGCTTTACTTGCGCTGCTCCCATTTGGGGATACGCAGCTAACAAACATATTAACAAACTACAAACCCGTCAAAACAAAGCCATTCGATTAGCATTGAATCCGCGTTAAAAGTGGATCACGGTTAACACTACGCAATGACATAGACATTCTTCTGATAAAGGATTTTATAGTAACACTATCTGAAAAGCTTTTTGCATGTCTAGTCGGTCTTGAAAACCCTTCAATAAACACTCTCGCTAAATACAGCGTGAATGAAATATTTAAATTCAACAAACCAAAATCAAATGTAAGGAGTGAAATCCTGCCCGTAGAGTCGCAGTATAGTTTCAAGTCATCCTCTTACCACCAACAAAAATTCAAAAGTAAAGAATCATTAGATAATCATTTTTAATTATGCTAGAGTCAAAACACTTTTAGTTTAGGAACTCTGTGTACCGATCATAAATCACAATACCTTGAATATATTGTAACGTTAATATTGAAAAAGTTATTATTTATAATATTACGTAGGTACATGTATATAGCAAATCGTATAATAGAAAGTATACGAGGGTTGTCCAAAAATTATAGATCGTTCTCGTCTTAAAAATCAGGAAATTTTTATTTGAACATACCAACAATACCATGCCAATTAATCGCGTGGTTATTATTGTACGGATGTCGTTTTTCAGGTTTTAATATTTATTTCTGGGGGGATTTACGATTTCGATCCAAGTCATCAATATGTCTTTTAATAGTTTTTCTTGATATTGATTTATTTTTTTGGTTCGTAGCAAGTGATATGATTAACTGAACATTAGAACTACGCACTCGCTACTAATCAATTGGCTCTCAGTAATTGACCAAATGAGATGTATTAAGATATTTTTGTTCGCCGTCTCTCATGTCTTTTAAATAAATACGATGGTGGCTTTCATTTTGTGATATCTGCTGATATTATTATTTTTTAAATTCTACGAAAATAATATTCATATTACATTTCGCAACAATTAGACAATCTAGGTGAGTCTCTATTTACAATAGAAATAATTAGAATTGTAATAATGTTTTATTGTTTTTATTTTATTACTAAATAACAAATAATGATAACCTCAGTGGGATTTCCCGTGCTGAAGATATCGTTTACAAAACATGAAATTAAATTGATGTACTTGCTGAAAAAAAAATGTAAGGTGAGGTGTTCTAAGTTCAGTTGAGTGGTTTCGGTGTTAGTCTGTGTTTGGTGTTGATATATTTTCTATTTCAGATATCCCTAATAAGAAATATAATGCGAGAGGCCCTTCCCACACCACGTACCTCCCTACAACGACATGGAACTTGGTTTGGAGTTGTATCTGTATGGGCTTAACTTTCCACAATAATTCATTATAATAATTTTATGTTTCAAAGAACCATGTCTGATTACGTCTGATCGAAATGACATGAATCTAGTCTCCTTTAATGGAAGCAATCTTCCCGACAAGCCCTCCATTGATATGCTCTCAGAAGCTGGGCGTATTGTACAGAGCCCGCAGATACTTTAATAGTACACAACTACTGACCCTGTACAAATCCCAAGTTCGCCCCATTGTGAATTTGGCAGCCACCTCTGATCGGGAGCCCCAAAATATCTGAGAAAACCCTTGACCTTGCAGAAACGGGCGGTTCGCTCGATGGATTCGTACCGGTATTTTAATGGAAGATGCTCTTAGGAACTAGCGTCATCGACCCCTTCGGCACCGGTGCGTAGTCGGGAAACACTCTAAACGTATTTGCATTTGTACATGGTTGATATTTTTCACATGAGAACGGGTCGCTTCTACGACTCGTTCTTGTGTTCGAGTCGGCTGCGGAATGATCTGCCGGCCTATGTATTTCCTCCCTCCCACAACATGGGTCTCTTCAAGACCCGTGTTCACTCCTTCCTATTCTGTAAACGACCCGCCACACAGCATCCCCAAAGATGATATATGTCCTGAGGAAAATTATTTCCCTCAGAGCCTCAGAGCTGGTTTGTTTATTGCGTCTATCTACTGCCCCAAATCTAAACCCATCCCAAGTGAAGACTTGATAAATGGTATCGGTTTCCAGGCGAACAAGGCTCTACACAGTATGGAGCCTTCTATTCTGCATAGAGTCACCATTAAGGCAGAACCAGGGATACAGGCAGAGGACGAAGGTGGAATGTCCTACGGAGAAATAGACATCGATCTCACTAATGTAAAGAAGGAATGCTTGGAGCACTCAGAAAGAATTCACCAAACGGCGGGTAAAACCAAATTGATGTGTGTTTTTTTTTTAATTATGAATTAACTTGACCCTTTTTCTTCAAAAACGTTATTATAGCTGTAAATTGGCAGCACAGTCACAACATGAATGTATTGTTTTGTTACTTATATCACATACCCTAGATGGCAATACGCACAGCTTCTGACATTTGATGACAACGTGCTACACCAGCGCTTCTAGCCGCCCGGGATATACGAATTGTTTTTGTCGTACGTTTTAATAGGGTTTCTATGAAGTGTATTGTAAAATATATTATGGAAAACGGAAACTCGTAAAATCAGTATTAAGTACCTACGTTTTTTGAATACATATTGTCGCAGGAAAGTAATACTGCTGTAATAACCACCACCAACGAAAATGCTTTGTATACACCATTCTACAGGGTTTTTTTTCTGCGTCGATCTGTCTGGGTACCGCGACTCTACAATGAAAAATAAGACCTGGACGACATTGGAAAAACTCATCGTTTTGTCAATATTACGTCTTTTATTTGATACAATAAGTCTCAAAATCCTGCAATTTTTTTTACATGGCCTTGGCTGTTACAGCAATATTGCTTTCCTGCAACGATATATTTATCATAGTCTCCTTAAAACAGTTGGACAAGTAAAATTTGTTTATATTATTGATTTAAGCAATACCAAAGATCGATAGTCTGTATTAAACATGCTGCAAGAAGTGAAAGGTTGATATGAAAAAAACATAAGTCATTGGGGCAGATTTATACCTATTTTATAACACAACTCAAAATGTTTTCGAAAAACTGTCCGTAAGTGAATCATTGCAACATCGTTGAGCAGTTTCTGGTTAACAGAAATTCTCACTTTCGGAGCATAAAAGAGTGCTTAATAGGAACGTATAAGTTTATCTCTTTCAACCCTGAATTACTTGAACGAATTCAATTAAGAGTGCATAACAGACAAACCGGACAGAACCACACACTAAACCTACCTCAATGCAACACTAACTCGAAACAAAATCGTGCTTCACACATTTTTAACGCTTCATAGAGCTTGTTCGACTTATTCAACTCAGCCCTTATAATTTAAAAACAATAAATAACCTTCACACAATACATATTACTCACAGACTAGATCCTTTCCCTTCCCCTCCCTCCCATCATCTTAACCTCATATGCTAACTTTGTAACGCCTCTTTTTTAATTAAATAATTTAAATACTTAAGTGAAAGCCTATTATGAGTACATTTTTATGTATATATACTACACGTAATAATTATTGTAAACTGTTAGTATTCCATATAAAAAAAAAATTGAAAAATTACAAAACATTAATTTCAATATTTTTAGGCGGACCTCTAAGGTGTTAAAACTAAACATTCGTGCTGAAAGGGAATGGATATATGAATGTATTTACGAGTATATTTATTATAAACCCTTTTAGCACCTTTTTATTTCGAGAATATCATTATTTTCTGGGAAAGGGCCCAGATAATGGAATTGTACTCCAGGATGCTGCAAGTTTCATCAAGGAGACAAAGCCACATATGTGTAAAATAAAAGAGACGTTTGCCTTAAAAATCACCCAATATACATGTGAATTTACTGCTTCTATAAAGCGCATGTGTAGCATGGTGCTATTTCGATGTATGGAAAATGTCAAAAGCTAGGCTTTTTATATATGCTGTATTTGGGTATAATACTGTGGATGCTATTTTTATTTTCCATTTAAATTTCTGTTTCAAGATAAATTATTGTTTTACACAACTCCGGCTGACAAGATACCTGTAGTTGCTCAGCGGGTATAGATTTAGTATTATAATGTAATAATAAAAATAATTTCTCTTCTAGGTGCAGCAATGGTGAATAATGACTTAAATTCAGTTCAACCGAAACGCAAAGATCGAGGGTCAAAAAATTCGAAATCATTTTCATGCACTGAATGTGGTCGAGAACTTACTTGCAGGTCAAGTTTAATTAGGCACATGGGCACTCATACTAAAGAAAAACCTTTCTCGTGTTCTCACTGTGATTATTCGTGTTTAGATAAGTCAGCCTTAAAACGACATACCCGTAGTCATACTAAAGAAAAACCGTTTTCATGTTCTTATTGTAGTTATTCATGTTCACAGAAGTCAAGATTAATAACACATGTGCGAATGCATACTAAAGAAAAACCATTCTCATGCGCTATCTGTTCATATTCGTTTTCAGAAAAGTCACACTTAACTAGACACATGCGTACTCATTCTAAAGAAAAACCATTCCTGTGCTTTTCCTGCAGTTATTCAACTTCTTGTAAGTCAAGATTAATTAGGCACATGCGCACTCATACTAAAGACAAACCTTTTTCGTGTTCTTACTGTGATTATTCATGTTCAGATAGGTCACGCTTAAGCAGACATACCCGTAGTCATACTAAAGAAAAACCATTTTCGTGTTCTTTCTGTGATTATTCATGTTCACGGAAGTCATACTTAATAATACACGTTCGTACTCATACTAAAGAAAAGCCATTCTCTTGTTCTTACTGTGATTATGTAGGTTCACAGAAGTCACACTTAATAATGCATATTCGTACTCATACTAAAGAAAAACCATTCTCATGCTCTTTGTGTGATTATTCTTGTTCACATAAGCCATCCTTAATAACACATGTGCGTACTCATACCAAAGAAAAACCATTTTCATGTTCTTACTGCAATTACTTATCCTCACAGAAGTCACACTTAACAATACATATTCGTACTCATACTAAAGAAAAACCATATTCATGTTCTTACTGCAATTATTTATGTTCACAGACGTCACACTTAATAAAGCATATTCATACTCATACTAAAGAAAAACCATTCTCATGCTCTTAATGCAATATTCATGTTCACATAAGTCTACTTTAATAACTCATGTGCGTTCTCATACTTAATAAAAACCATTCTCATGTTCTTACTGTCTTATTCATGTTTACATAAGTCAACTTTAATAACACATGTGCATTCTCATCCTAAAGAAAAACCATTTTCATGCTCTTACTGTCTTATTCATTTTCAAATAAGTCCCACTTATACTCAAGCTTCCTCATACTAAAAAAATCTCTTAATGTCATTATTCATAAAAAAAATTATTCTTGATTGAATGATTCATGTTAACGGAAATTCAAATTAATGAGACAAATTTATACTCACACTCAAGCAAAACCATTCTCATGTTCATTACTTAAACTTGTTTAAGCGCATTCGCAATCATATTAAGCTATTACAATGTTCTCACTGGACTGCTACGTTCGCAAACGTCACGCCTGGTAGCTCATGATAATAGTAGTAAATAAAATGAAAGGACCGAACAGTATAGTGGTGTACATTGTCGTCTTCGAGTAATTCTTCGCATCGCACCAACCTGAGAATACAAATACAACAACTATAAATTTATTGTAAACGATATTAATTAAGGTTTTTTAGTGTTACGTTATGGACTTTGTTAGTTTGGTTATTCTTAATTTTGTATTTTTTTCTGATTTTTGTCAAAGCTTCTGAATATATCGTTTACACACAGATGTAAGTATCTACGAAATTTTTGATTCTTCAGTTCAGTAAACTGTTTTTCATCTTTGATTTTTTAATTAATATGCCTTTACTCACTTGTGACCTGAGCGACATCACAGGGACCCCCCTGTAAATAATTTAGTATCATGAAAAAAACTGCATTTAATTTGTTTAAATTTTTTGCCCTTCCGATGAAGGAATCAAATCTTTTTAATTGTTTATTCTCAGTTCTCAAGAACACAAAGGTGTTCCTTCAATAAACTCAAATTTTCATAGGTTTTAATTGTTAAATTATGAAAATATTTATTGTTGTGTTTTTATTTATTTATTTATTTACACGCTTAAAGAGGGCTTTTGGCTATACATTAAAATTTTTACATAAATATACAGTGTTCATTGGAGGAATATCTGTTTTATATTGTAAAAAAATAATAAATTAAAATTTTATTATAAAATATGTACTTACAGTATGTGATTATTCAAATATAGCTGAAGTGTTAATTACAAGTACAATGAGAACTATTAAAATGAAATACAATAGCAATAGCAATGTACTACTAAAATAATAGACTATGATTGCGATAGTAAGAGTTCATTAATTTGAATTTTGTATTTCAGTAATCCAGATTTTTAAAAAAATATTCGCGGAACAATATTTATTACTGAAGACGTCTCTGTATGGACGAGTTAGAGGCAACGTATTTTATTTCTTTCCACCACCTTTCCACCCGGTACAAGTAACTTATGGTTGCTCATTCAGGGTGCGTGTCACGCAGGCGTAGAAGGAGGTTATCCACAAACGCACATCAAATTGATTAATACAGGTACTGACGACGACAAAATATGTATAGCCCTTAGTGGCTCCTTCTGTCGATAACCAAGTAAGAAGTGATCCAAGATGGAATGCGGGAGTGCATCAACAAATCTATGAATAAACAAATAAGAAAAACAAAAACAAATTATATCCCGAACTACGAAATCAGAACAGTCCCTCCAGAGCAGTGCAAAGCGACTTCCTGCTTCCGACACTCTTCCCAGTGAAGCATTGCACCAGTCACCCGGAGTGTCCCTTAAAAAGAGTGTATTTGGGAAGTCGGGTGAGAAGCATCTAAAGATACTAGGGATATAGAGGGAATCCCGATGGCTGGGAGCGTGCCGTAGGTTGAGGAGACGGGGAGCAGAAAAGTACTAACTGCATGTGTTCATACTAACTACATAGACGCAGACGTCACAAATGGAATCAGCACATCAAAATATTCTAGCAGAGAACTTGGGACGGTGCTTTCCACTGCATTTGTGGATACGTTACGCTTGCGTACGCTGTAATGTGAATGTGTTCATAGATAATGTAGGCAACTAATGTTGTCGTTTCTGCACTGTGCGGTGTTGGTAGATATGAATGGACCTTTACTGTTGGGTTTGTTCCTATCCCGCCTATAGTTAGTACGTGAGGTGAATCCTATTCCGAATTTTCTATATTCGAATCCAGCCACGTTTCCGTTAGAGAAAACATGCCGAATTCCATAGTTGGTAACTGCGATTTCACGTCAACTAATTTCGTGCGTAATACTCTAACATTTTGAGACTACAATTTTAAGTTATTTGCTAAATGTTTCGTTACATTCTTTGAAATATTTTGACACCGTTCGCCCATATATTGATTATTTTAAGGAGAAAATTCGCTTATTCTGGATTCCAGTCCTTCCGAAGCGTCATTAGTTGCTGTCTGCATTGGAGAGTCTGCTATGCTGTTGGCTATAACACCGTCTTTGATATTTTTATTGATGATTACAAATGTTCGGGCTAAATGCTCTCATATTCTATTTTATACTTTGTCTTGCTAGGTAAAGTCACACAGAGAAAATCCGTAATTAGTTATATTTTTCGTATTCTACAACAGGTGTTCAAAATAAAACACATTCGGCGATGGTGGGTCCAGATTTACCCGGCTGAAATGATGAAATTAAAAGGCTTTTTTTATGCATTTTTCGTTCATATCCTTACTTTTATATAATATTATGTAATTCCTCATAATCTCATAACATATCCCTTGTGTTTCTTGTATGAAGATGGAAGTTTTAGAAATTAGTATTCCGTAAATGTTGTGGTTCGTTGATATACAGTAGCGCGGGTATCCCACGCGACAGCAAAACGACGACTGACTAAATTGCGTCTCGAGACAGCCGCTGCCGGGTGCTGCTATGATGGTCAGGAGAATGAGGAGGGCAGTCCGGGAGGGGGGTAAGGACTCGTCCCAGGAAGTCAGTGGAAGCGAACATTTTTGATTGTAATTTATTAACATTTTCGGGAAATCGACGGTGTGCATTTACAAGTATATCATGTATTATTTAAAATACCAGAAATAAAATCACTTATTTAATTCTTCCTTGTTGCTGTACCTCTAATAGAAAGATGTGTAAAAAGAAAATAAATTAAATTTATAGCCATATTATATGATGATTGCTTATGCAAATATTAGAAAATATTATATAATGGCGTTCTTATTTGAGTATTTAATTTACTGACACATTAATTTGTCACAATTAAAACCATTGAATGACATACATTTTAGTTAAAAATACTAAAACTTTTATTTTTCAACAAAACAAATTTAAATGAACAATTTTCATTAAAAAATTAAAGGAATCCGGAATTTGACAAGTCCATTTGCAACGGATTCACTCAGATTTCCTACACTAACTGCATTATCACTTCCATTTTCACTTTCAGATATTTCCTCTAGTAATATGTCTTCCGGATCACTTTCAAATTCTGGATTCAATGATTCGAATTCCAAGTCGCCATCATCACTGATCTCACTGTTAAGTAGCTTTTCAATCTCATTATCAGCTAAATAATTTTGCCTTGCCATTGCGTTAGTACGGTACGAAATAAAAAAAAAATAAAACAAAGTTATAAAAATATAATCACAATACTAGACATGCGCCCGAATGGTTCACAACATCTGCGTGTTAAGGACTGCGAGCGACAAAGACGGAAAGATAGAGCGAGAGATATACTGTTTCGTCAGCTGCTCAAATTCAACTGAGACGAGATGGAGATTTTGCGTATTTTTATAGACAATTATTCTAATAACTTATTTAAAACGTGTCCGATTTTAATCATTTTTGAGTCGAGATGTGGGTAAATATTTGATAAAAGAATAGACAAGAGGAAATTAGCCTAAACGAAATATTTGCGGCAAAATCTTTTATTTAAAAAACACTGGGTCAAATCAGACCCATCACCGGAGTCGAGGTGTTAAGACCTCACGGAGAGAAAGTTCTTACATACAAGGCTTGCTCATAGAGGTGTTTTTCGAAAAAAAAAACTCGTCCGGCCGCTCGGAAGGTCGTGACGTAGCTCGGGTCCTGAAACGAAGATCACCTGACAGTGGATCGTGTACTAAGTCGGCCATTGTCTAGCATACGTGGTATCATTTTATACTCTAGAACTCCTCTAGTCCACAGTATCTACACACTACTAGTATTATTTTTATTTACTAAACTTAAAATAGTTCCACTTCATGTGGTCTAATATAAACATACATATTTTAACGTATTGCTTGTTTCTAATATCTATTACATACATCATTTTTACAACTTACTCTGAATATGCTTAACATAACGTTAGACTTATTTCTGTAACTTGTTTTGTATTGAATAAATAAATACATAAATAAATTTGTCTTATTCCATAAAGTTGTGATGAAAATAACTTGTTTGAAATTGAGTCAGGACGAGTGGTGAGACTTATGAGTATTCATTATAACGTTAAAATAAATTTCATTTAAGTGCTTGGTGTTAACCACACAAGATTCCTAACTGCTCTCTTCTAACCAGAGTCAGTGAAACGGAACGGTACGGTGAAGGAAAAGAGATGGGAAGGTGGGGAAGTACCTGCATTTTCAGACCCGGGGCGCTATTCCCGTTCTTTTTAAGGAAGATTCCTTACGTTTTTCCTTAGGGTTAAAGACTTCTTGATTAATTGCGAAATTCCGGTGAGACATAGCAAAAAGATTCTAAATAGATTGTCAAGAGATTATTTAAAAACACAAATTGATGAAATATCTTCAAGTGACATAAGATTTTGTTAATTATTTTTGCATTTAATTCGTAGAACTCCATTTAATTTTTTTAAAATTTAATGTAAATCAAATTTAATAATGTTATTATTAAGTTCTGTAAGTATTGTTATGTAAGATTTTGATCTAAAACTTTTAAAAACAATTAAATTATGTTCTAATTCATTTTAATACATTTTTATTTTATTTTTAAATACGATAAGTAAGCTTTTTAATGAAGAATCACGTTTTATAAAAAGATACCTACCTTATTAGATAGTAATGACCTTTTTTGTCTCTAGTTCTAAAAGTGACATTTGAATTTGCGCTTGACGTAAATTGTCAAAGATGTCAACATTTATATAATGTATAATAATGTTTACTAGGTAATTATGTTTAAAGTAAATAATAAAGTAATTGGTAAAATACTTATTGAGTTTTCCTCTTGTTAAAACATAGCAAATCTCGAGTTTTTCTCTTGTTGAAACATCGCAAATATTGACATTTTTGACAAATACTGAATTCAACTGACAGCTATCATCCGAGAGAATCGGAACCGCAATTAAGTAAGAAGGGTTTAACGCTAAGGAAAAAGTTAAGGAATCTTCGTTAACAAGAACGGGAATAGCGCCCCTGGTCACCAAACATGGCTACAACAATTTCAAGCACCGTTTCGCTTCTGAGTGACAAGTACTGGGAGTATCGTTCTCGTGAAATCACTATGTGTGACCCTTTCTATGAATAAAACTATTTTCAACATTTTCCTTGTCATATCTTGGCCGTGATAGTTTGCAACACGACACTTGCAATGTGCAAGGCCCTAATAGCCTCGATTCTTTATCATTAATGTAAAAGTAACACTGCAAACATTCTTAGGATTTACTTTCAGTTCCGGACACTATTATTAATAAGTAGTAAATACAAACGTATTTCAAATAAATCATTAGCAAATGCATTTAGAGTCGCTTGACGCCGCTTGTATTACAGGGAATTCAAATCTCCCGACGGCAATCGGGACCCGAGCTACGTGACGTTATTCTTACCAATCACCTTGGGTTTGACCATTTCTCAAGCTTTCTGTTTCCATTTTACATCGAAGTCAATCGCCACCACAATAGTTTAATTAATAGTCTCTTGTATCCGGAACGATGCGAAGGAGTGTTTTCTAATGTGACTTTCGAGAACTCTATCCATCGATAAAGCGAAATTTAAAAAGAAAAAATATTACATTCGTAAATACTACGATAAAAAATTATTGGATTGAAATATTGACTTGCGGAACGTTTGAGGATCGCTGTATTTGAGATGGAAACAAACAATAGTCAAAACAAACAAAAAAAAACATTATTCCAATTCCTGGGGTGGCATTACATTAACGTAGTGCAAGGAATTTTAAAGGCACTCGGGTACTCGTAAAATTATATAACTCATTAGTAAGGAGTAGACTTGAGAGTGGGTCCGTGGTTTGGAGCCCACGTCAGGTGAAGTATTCCCTCGTGTTGAGAGTTCAGAAGACATTTTTGAGATTTTATACCCCACCGACTTTCTATTGGGTATGCTCGGAATTAACCATCTGCGGGTCAGAAGGGATGAACATATTGTCACACATTTCTTCAGACTGATTCACGGATAGTTCGAAACTTCGGTTTACATGAAGAGCATTAATTTCTATGTCCCCGTGGTTATCTCCGTAACCGACAGCATAGACTATCTTTTCTCCCGGCCTGCAGGACCAACTTGCCAATCAATGGTCATGCCGGTGGGGAAAGCAATCTTGCTGGTAAATAGAATCACTTCGGATATGGACATATTTAGCATCAATGAAGTTTCGTTTAAACAAAAAGCTTTGTTGCTACTTGCATAATACCAGTATGTGTTGTATGCTATTTACCGAGATTATGTGTGTCTACCTTGTCTCTTTCCATTTTTATTATTTTTTAGAAGCAATTATTTTGAATAATGTCTTATGAAATAATATATTAAAAATGGCTTAAAATGTAAATTTGGTAAAATTTTAAAAAGGAATAAACAATTGAATTGATTGCGTTTTTGTTCCTATCTTTTATGTTTCGCGGAGGGTATTATTAGATCCTAAACGTGGAAATTTAATACCCTGGCAACACCGGCCAAGAAGACTACTCCGGCTTTAAAACCTCAAAAGTCTGCGCCGTTATGAAAGTCATCTCCAGAATGTTTACATAATTTTTGATAATAACTATCAATTTTGTCAGAAAAATTTATGTTACATCAACACAATAAGTATTTTTGGACAACCCCAAATGGCCCGAATGAGACAGATATGTTAAAATTTGAAACAAGGGCACATAACAATAACAAGTGGCACCTCCGCAATTGAATCCGGCCGTAAGTATCATCTGTTTTTGAGATTTCTTTACATGAGGGAGTACGGACTTTATCCGTGGCTTTATCCAACTCGCTTTCTTCTGGGCATGCTCGGATTTCACTCCCTGCAGCTCAGAAGAGAGGGGTATGCCGCTACCCACTTTTTTAGACTGCTGCGAGGCTCTATAGAGAATTCAGCTATTTTGGAACGTATACGTCTTTATGTTCCTGATGACTATCTAAGACAGCGTCGTCATAGATTATTCTATCTTCCTACCTGTAGGACCAACCTGCCAATGGTTCTCCCGGTGGGGAGGAGTATATTGCTCCTGAACAAAATGTCACAGGATATCGACATATTTTGCGTCAGTTAGGAGAGATTCAAAAAGGAAATTATATTGTTTCTTGAGAGACTCTTCTCATTGACGCGATCTCCACCACTGCCTGAATTTATTAAATTTATTATTTTTAATAAAATATATATTTTTTTAAAATATATATGAATTTATTTATTTTATTTTTTACTATATATCTTTTTCTTTGTACTTGAAAATTTGCAAAATATTTTTGTCCTTCAAATATTAAGTAGGTACGTGTAATTTCTCATAGGCATTAAATATAATACATTTGTAATGTATTAGAAATTAAATAAATAAAAATATTATTAATATATTATTATCTACATGTTTTTGTTAATATTAATGATTTTATGAGAGCCTTATTGTAAATACCTGCTTTATTTGCCAGAATAAGATTTCTTCCCTGAAATATGTTCGCAAATAACAGATACTTAAAATATCTCACATACATATATCTGACATTCACATTCTATACATATCTGACAGTCCGTGTAAAGATTTATTCACTTCAACCTTCCCTATCCCTCACCACGTACCTCTCCACAATCAATTGGAACTCCGTTTGAAGTCGTATCTGTATCGGCTTGACTTCTCCATTTTTATAATACCTCAATGCCAGCAGGTTTGTTTGGTAGTGTCTCACCCCCCTAAAACTAAACACATTCCAAGTAAAGACTCTGCTTCCAGGTGAACAAGCCTCAAGGCACAATGGAGCCTTCTATTCTGGAGAGTCAGCATTAAGGCAGAACCAGGGATCCAAGAAGAAGACGGAGGCGGAATGTCCTACGGAGAAATAGATATCGACCTTACCGATGTAAAGAAGGAATGCTTGCAGCCCTGTGAAAAAATTCAGCATATGTCCGGTAAAACCAAATCTCCTTGAAATATTTTTGTTTTTTAAATAATGTATTGACTTAACACGTTTTCATTGAAAGCGCTATTAGGTGTAACTATAACTAATCAGTTATAGTTACAATCATAAATGTATTATTGTAATATAATAATTAAGGTGTTTTCTATTCTAGGTGCAGCCATGAAAATTAATACCGTGCATTCAGTTCAACAATCAAGTAACGGACAAGAATCAATAGTCTCAAAATCTAATACACTGAATGTAACCGAGAATTTATTTGAATGTCCAGCTTAACTAGACACATTCGTACTTACACTGAAACAAAACATTCATATGTTATTACTGTTCTTTATCCTGTTCACGGAAGTCAAGTTTAATATCACATATACGTACTCATACTAAATTAAAACCCCTCTCATGCTCTTACTGCGCTTATTCATGTCCAGTCAAACTTAACTTAATCCAACACATTCGTACTCATACTAATGAACCATTTTCATGCTCTTTCTGCAGTTATTCATGTTCACGGAATTCAAACTTAACTAGACACTTGCATTGTCATACTAAAGAAATACCGTTTTCATGCTCTTACTGTGATTTTTCAAGTTCACAAAAGACAACATTGGTAGTCCATGTGCGTACTCATACTAAAGAAAAACCATTTTCATGCTCTTACTCTGAATATTCCTGTTCACAAAAGCCACACTTAACTAAGCACAAACTTACACATAATAGAGAAAAACCATTCCCATGTTCTTACTGTGGTTTTCAAGTTTACGTAAGTCAAGCTTAATAAAACATTTGCATACTCACTCTAAAAAAAACATTATCATTATCATTCTCTTACTGTAACTATTCATCTTCACACAAATACAATTTAATCCGACACATTCGTGCTCATGCTAAAGAAAAACCATTCTCATGCTCGTACTGTGATTTTTCATGTTTGCGTAAGTCACCTTAGTAATACATGTACGTATTCATACTAAAGAAAACCATTCTTATGCTCTCACTGTGATATTTATGTTCACTAAATTCGAGCTTAATTACGGATATCTGTACTCATACTAAAGGAAAACCCTTCTCATGCTCTTGCTGTAATATTCGTCTTCAAAGCGTATATTTCTTACCCCCGTTTCGTACGTTAGCCTCTCAGTTTAATCAGTTCCCGAGCAGGAACCGCGAATCAAACGCAGTATTTGGCATCTCTCCCATTTCCGGAACAAACTGTGGGGATTCATAAAAGTCAGTCTCCTTTCGTATTATGGTTAGATATATGATCTAAGGAGTGTTTGAGAGACAAAACAAATCACGCTGTTTCTTAGTTTCCATAAACGGTAGTGTTCCAAATAATTCAAATATATTACTGAACTTTCCAAAACAAAATCGGCCGCCATTTATTGTTTTTTTGCACGCGGTGCAGCGAGCTGTCGTGACAGCTATTGAATTTTGTGCTTTAATTTACTCAAAATGTCCAGTTAACTGTCTTATTATTTAAAAACGATAAATTACCTACTCATTTGTGATACTTTTTTTCGTGTGTGTAATTTATTCAATATAAAATATTCAAGAAATAGGGCTTTAAAGTTTTTTTTATGAAAAGGACACAAATAATGAAATCAGTTCAGTTGTAGTACGTCTATAATGATTGAAATTGATAGGAAATATTACTTTCAAGTGGAATATATACAAAATGTTTCAAATTACGCAGAAAACACATTTTTAATTAGGATGTTGGACAGTGTGACAAATTCTTGCTGGTTAAAGTTGGATATTGGACAAAGGATACTGGATGTTGGACAAAAAGACGCACCTTCACGCAGGTTCTACAAGTTTGACAGTTGACAGTCGCTTTGAATGGCGAAACAACTACTACAAAAATAAAAACTAAAATACGTAATGATAACATTATTCAATTTATTTTCTTTAATTTAAAAACAAAACTCTTTACATGGTGTTTTACTGATTAATCATAATAACAATCAATAATGTAAAAAATGAAACAATAGTTAGAATTTACCCTTACCTTACCTTACCTAATGAATGAAAAAGATTAAATTACGTCAAACACTTTTTTTTCTTTTTTATTCATCTTTTAATTGTGTTAAAGTTTAATTCGTCCATTTGAATCTAAATTTAAAATAAATTTAATAATAACTATTTACTAGTTTTAAAAACGGTTTTTTTTTCTAAGTTTTGCATTTTTATTATTATTACGCATGACAGCTTTTTCGCCTTTTAGTGCCGTCGGAAGGCGAAACAGCTGTCCCACGCAATAATAATTGGCAAAACTTTTTTTTAGTAAACCTATTTTTAAAACTATATAATACGTATTCGTAAAAAGCATTTACTTTGTGGCCTGTCATAATATGAATATAAACGTGTGCTTGTTTTGAACCACTTCAATGTTGTATTTTTTTAAAATTTTTATGTATTATTGAAATTGATTTACATTAAATTAAAAGGAATAATAAATGGAGTTCTACGAATTAAACACAAAAACAATTAATAATATAATAATCTCGACCGGTGTCGCAAGTACTGTATTGGTTTTCCTGAGTGGACAAATTTACTTGCTTCACAATTGATGTCATTACCTTCATACTACCTATTATAACACTGTTATTTGTGGAAACTAAATTGATGTCTTCTTTATATTGACAATCTGTACAATGTGTATCCAGAAGCATTCATCAGAAATTTCTCCAAACTTTGTACAACGATTCATCTTCTGAACTTTCTTCAACTCATACCGTATATTTAGTTTAAGATTTGAAACATCGCGTTTTCTTTTCTGTGCCAGTTTCTCGGGTTCTTCGTTTTCCGGAGTGTCTGTCGCAATCATGTACCTCAATATATTCTGGGTTTAGTCTGAGGATATTCCCCGAACTCCCGTGGACTTAAGAAGGCCTCTTGCTCTGAGAGATGAATTTGTTGGACTCGAGATATTAGTTTTATTGATTCTTGCTGAAATTTCGGCAACTTTATTGCTATAGGGCCAACTTCGTTCAGCGAATTGGATTCTTGCCATGTCCTAAAAGTGGCAAAGGCCTGATAAGAAATTACTTACATTAAAAACGTGTATATCAAAGGAGAATAAGTCTGTTTTTTTAAAAGAATTCATAATTGTTCCCTATACCTTAGGATGTTCTTGAACAATATTCTGGGCACTTGGTAGACCGACACAGTTTCCCCGGATGATGGAGAATCAAACTGGATAAGGCGATTAAAGAATGAATTTGATTAAAATTACGGTTTGCAGGGATATCAACAGGACTCAAAAATATTCTTCCGATGTTAAGATAACGCTAGGGGTACCACAGGGCTCGATACTTGGACCATTACTTTTTGCTATTTACACAGCTGACGTGAAGCAATCTATTGCAAACTGATTACACAAAGTTATATTTGTCATTTAATATTATAATTTTATGCAAAGAAAGTCAAGATTTTCGAGAAAAGAAAAATTCTATTTTAAATTATTAATTATTTTTATTGAGATTTAAAAATCTCATTTTAATATTTAATCATTGTAGAAAATAACATCAGCATAACCTAAATGAAACATTAAAACGGAAAAAAACAACAGAAAATAAAAATAAATATTAATCCGAGCCACTGTCTAGTTTGCAATTGTGCTCGTTAAGAACTTTGTATTCGTTATAAAGATAGCTGCCAATAATATGGGATTAAAAATGGCGAATAATATTAACAAATCATGAATTTGAAATATGATATCGATGAAAATGACATAAATTGAACTGGTCTCATTAGCTAGTTAAGCGGTTGCCCCGAATAAGCAGAGGTCCTGTGTTCAAGTCCCAGATCCGACATAAATCTTCTTATTTTCTGTCGTTTTGTCTCGATAAAATACGTTTTAGTAGTTTGACTAAGGGGTGCTTGTCATTCAAAATCTTATAATAAATTTACGACTTACTTACATACTTACTTACGTACTTACATATATAATAAACACAGAGATATTTTATCTTTAAAACATAAATATTTCATAATAACCTTGATCAAAAATATTTCTACCCATCTATAAAAAAAATAACAATAAATCCAACAGAAAATAATAATACATTTCCTAATTAACAAATACAAACAATTTCTTTCAGCTAGCCAAGTCTCCAATATATCTCCATGGTCGAGGGGTAAGGCTCTCAAAACTACGAATCCGAAGGTCGCGTGTTCAAATCTTAAATTTTATTTTGTTGATTTGTGCTGTTTCACAACAAATTCATTTAAAAATAATACACAATATATTTGCGCACGTTCCAGAGTGTATGATATAATAATATATTTGAATATTTCATGTTAATATGGAGTGTTTCTGATTTTTAAAAGAATACTAGAATTGGGTTGCTAAGGTCTCAATGGCTCCAGATGGTAGGGATCAGTTGTGAATCTTGTGCGGTATTCATATAAAAAAGCCTTCACGAATCTTGAGCTAAGCGAAACCAGGCGTCTGTTTATGTATTAAATTAATATATTACATAATTCTGCACTCGTAACTTTTTATTTCCATCGCAATAAAATATATATATATATATATATATATACTCGTATATCAGACTTATGTTGCTATTCATCGGGTCTATTCTGCACATGAGTCTGCGCATGCTTTATTAACGCAGACTTTCTTAAACATGAATAGTTACAGTCGGAACATGAGAAAGGTTTTTCTTCAGCGTGAGTTAGTAAGTGTCTTACTAAATGCGAGTTTTGTGAAGATAAATAACTACAGTGGGGACATGAGTATGGTTTCATTCCCGTATGAGTCCGTACATGCAATACTAAATTAGACTCTCGTGAACACGAGTAGTTACAGTAAGAACAAGAGAATGGTTTTATTCCACTGTGAGTCAGCATGTGGCTACTTAAGTGAACCTTACGCGAGCATGAAAACGGGCAATCAGTACACCGAAAGGGTTTTCTCCCACTGTGAGTCAGCATGTGAGTTTTTAAATTTCCTTTCCATGAACATGAATAGTTACACTCGGAACATGTAAAAGCTTTTTCTCCACTGTGAGTCAGCACGTGATTTTTATAAATTCCCTTTGTAGCACATGAATAGGTACAGTCGGAACATGAAAAAGGTTTTTCTTGACTGTGGGAAAGCATGTGAGTTTTCAAATTTCCGTTTCTTGAACATGAATAGTTACAGTCGGGACATGAGAAAGGTTTTTCTCCGGTATGGGTGCGCAAGTGGCGCGCTAACACTGACTGGTGTGAACAGGAATAGTTGCAATGGGAACATGACAATAGTTTTTCTCTCGAATGCGTATTCAGGTCTGAAAAAGATGTCCAATTAGACTTAACAAGTAATATAATATAAAAATATAAAATATTTCAAAGAATTTAAACCCTTTTTACCCTCGCTCTGTGCAATTCTTTCAGATTCCTTTAAACATTTCTTCTTTACATCCGGGAGATCTATATTTATTTCCGTACAAGGAATTCCCTCTCCAACTTCTTCTCTGGGTGCTGGTTCTGCTTTTACGGTAACAGTTTTCACATCAATACTACCTGGAAAATAAAAATAAAAATACATTAATGTACCGAGACAAACCGAGAAATACATTCAGAATTAAAACCGTCCTTTTTTATACGAATACCGCACAAGAGTCCCAACTGCTCCCAACCGTCTGTAGCCAGTGAGACTATGGAAATCCCAATTGGGGGATGTTGTAAGTCTGAAGGTATTGGGGAGGACGAGGAGAAGGAGAAGGGGGAGAGGAAGGTGGGGAAATACCTGGATATTCAGATCTGCTCACCAAACACGGCTAAAACCCATTTCAAGCAATGTTTCAATTCTGAATGGTGGTCTTTCACCAGGGCGATACTGAGAGTATCTTCCACTGTGAAACGTGCGCAAATATATAATATAGTATTTTTAAAGTAATTAATTGTGAAACAGCACAAATTAATCATATAAAATTTACGTGCGCACGCCGGGATTGGAACCCGTGACCTTCAGATTCATAGTCGAAAGCCTTACCCCTCGACCATGAAGGCCGTCCTTCTCATAGAGAGCTTTAGAATAATACTAGTACTTTCATTATTTCATGTTAGTTAAAACTTTAAAGCAAAATATCTACCATTCAAAATCCACTGAGAAAAGACATACGAGTGCATGGGAAATTGGGAACAGTTTGCAACAACGCAGCTTTATTGACCGATTTGTTTTGGCGAAAATATTTTTGCAGGAGGGTATATCTCAATAAACATCCTGGTGGCGCCATTTGGATATTAAATAGAATTATGTAGGTATTTTAATCTATGTTAAGTCAATGATAGAAAGAAAAAGCCCCAATTTTAAAACTACCCAATTAACATCTATTTGGAATGTTACCGGCCGGAAAAGATATTACCAGAAGATTAGGGTATTTTATATGCTTCCTTCCGATTACCAGTAGAAAAAATGTCTCGTCTGTGACGGACGTATCTATACAGAGATTTGTGTGGAAGTTTTTAAAAAGTACCCCTTACTGAAGTCAATGTATCTCTACTCCACTTCGATCCTACGCGTTGATGGAACTAATTTGTACTCGATTATCGATATTATTGACATCATTTTGGAGCTAGTCCTTCGAGTTAAAATCACTGCAAGGGTTTATACCCGGCAGTACCCGCGGACGACCGTTATCGTGGAATCGAAATTTCGCGAAACAACTTTTCAAAGAAAAATACTAAAGCTGCTATGCGGGCGCCATATCAAAATTAACTGCCATAGGGCAGGCTGGTGTCGTGAGTCTACGACTCCACTGTACCAGCCGTTCGCGGACGAAGCCGAAAATAAATCCTCTAATACTTTTACTTGCAAGAATTTACTCAAAGGACCCTAAATTATATCATTAGTATCGATAATTACCTGGAACGAATTAGGCACTTGCTTAAACTCGATGGACAGTATATTCAATATTTATAATTTGAGCCTGTGGAACATGATATAAGACAGCCCAAATTAGAAAAAGGTATTGAAAGGAACTTACCCCAATTACAGCTCCTTTACTTTCGCGATTCAAGATGTCACTCCAGATCGCTCCGAGATTTCAATTGCAACTGTCTTTCGGCAGGTGGGTATTTTCAAGGACAGATTAAATGGGTAGGGAAGAATTTGATATTGAGGTTTATTATTCATCGTTATTAAGCAAGTACCTACATGTGTCCCTTATCAATAAAGCGCGACCAGAGGCTACTGTCTAAAGTTGACCTATTTCAGGAATAAGATAGAGATAGCATAAGTAAAAAGAAATAATTCAAAACATGCCCTTACCGTCTGTCGGATGATTCTCTTCCAAATAATCCAAACGTTCCTCCTTTATATTCGGGACTTCAATTTCTATATATGCAGATGTACAGGGCACAACACGACCGTCTTCATGTTGAGTTCCTGGCTCCGTCTTGATGATGACATCACCGGGATTAGGAAGATCCATGGCAAGGATGTAAGGGGGACAAGTAATACTAATAGTAGATATTGATTTTTCCAGAATTAATCCTGGAACAGAAATTTTTAAAAAATAATAAAATTTAAATATGCTAATTTATTGTGTTCTAGTTTAATTAGTAGAACTTCATTTTAATATCATTTTTTATATTAAGTTTAAAGCGGTTTTTTAAATTACTTTTAACAATGCTGAAAAAATGGTTAGGAGAAAAAGATTTCTTTTTTCGTTTTTACTCTGATTTTTCCTGTGCTTTTTGCACCCCTTTTTATTAGGTAAATATCGATTCAGTTAACGTCAGAGTTCGTTCGACCAATCATGGAGTGTTCATGAATTATGGCTTTTTGATCAATTTTCAAGAGGAATTTATTTTTCTATAAAATTATATTACATATCTACATGGCTCTCTGCCAATCACTATTAGAATACTGTATTATCGGATAGCACAGTGCTAACGATAATATTTTAAATTGACTCATTAGAACACAAAAAGCCATCATGAAAATTATACTTAAAGTCCCTGAAAGAACTAGTTATGGACAAAAAAACTTCTTCTACTATGGTACTAAACTCTACAACAAATTCCCACTGTCCTTTAAAAATCACAACAACCATAATACAGTTAAAAATCAAAACACTGGATACGTTACACAGGGAGATCTGAAATAGAAAATATATTAACACCAAATACAGACTAACACCGAAACAACTCAACTACACTTAAAACACCTAACCGAACAATTATTAAAAAAAAATTATCACTTTAATATAACGTAATTTAATATTTTGTAAATGAAATCCTCAGCACGGGAAATCCCAATGATCATACCATTATTTATTATTTTGTTATAAAAAAGGAGATAATAAAACATGATAAATTAACATGTTAGTGCAGTCCCACACATTCCATGTGTAAAACAACCTCCCACATACCGGAATAAACATTTATTATTATTATTTTAAGTGGCTCTAAATGCAAAATGAGAAAAACATGTGAGAATATTCGTTCGCCTATTTGATTCGAAGCGACGTTATATAAAGAAAATATTACATTCAACGAAAGTAAACAAAACAATATACTAGACTTGAAGCCGTCTCCACTCACATCTGACTTACCCAATGGTTTTAAAGAGAACATGTGGAATTGACTAAAGGAAAATTGAAAAACAGCCGAGCTTTTCAACGCGGTGTCTTCAGTTAGTACTTTGCAAAACGGTCCAAGTGCGGGTCGGCCTCGAGGCTCGGCGTTAATTCGGTCGAACCGTGAGCACAACCTAGCCTAGCATGTTCGCCGCTTCCATACACGAGCGGATGGGTTAAAGAACCAGTGCGAATGAAACGATTCGGCGGATCGGTTCGCTTATGAATGTCACGATTTAATAATAACATGCAATAAGTAAGGAGCTTTGGAAAGGAGCTAATTTAGTCAACATAAAGAGAACCTACGTACGTACAAGACGGAGGACGGCGGGCAATTCCAATATGTTGAACAAACGTCAATAGAAATGAAGAAGTGCTTGAACTTTGTGATAAAAATGTGAAGATTATTGGAATAGCCTTAGATCATATAATTTAAACAGAATTATTGTTCATTTTATGTAATATTGATGTAAAATAACAGAGAATTCATTTATCGTTGGCAAGGCAAACGTCAAAAAAAACCATAGAAGAAATCATATATAGAAATGTTTTAAAAAATGGTGAAATCTCATGACACAAGGTACCTACTTTTATTTATGAAGATCGTGAAATTTATTATGCGAATAAGGCTTAAAATCAAAACTGCGTCACTCCTTGTTTACGCACTTATATATGTTTTTTAATGTTAATTGCATTAGATGGTTCGGGCATGTAGAGCGAATGAACGAATAAAGGAGTGTAAGAAGAAGGTATGACGCGAATGTGAATGGAAGAAGAAGCCGGGGACGCCCGAGGAAGACATGGCACGATCAAGTGAATCAAATACTCGAGTGAATTAATCGCCTTTGCGGTGATTTTGACCGAAACGGTGCTATAAAAATCATTCGATTATTATTATTATTATTAATCTTATTAAATACTTGAGTCGGGCGATGTCAGAAGTCGGTATAACCGAAGAGAATGTTTAAGGCGTTGTATGAATGTGAATGAAGCAAGAAGTGTATGCCAAGATGGAGTTGTTCTGCGGTCCGTCCTCTCTGCCTACCCCTGCGGGGAAACGGCGTGATGGTTAGTTAGTTAGTCATTTTATTTTATGTATATTTTTTTAATTATAGTCCGCCTTTTTTCAAATACACGTATGATGCCCCGACTACACGATCGCTTAACCTTCTAACTCGAGCGTTTGAGCCATTGTGTATTGTGTGAGTGGTGGTTCGTACGGGTTGGGCCAACGTTGGCTCGAGTTCAGCGAGCTCGCCCGAGATCGCTCCGGTAGCGAACTAGTTGGCCCAACCCTCAAAATAGTTGGCCAAAGTTGAAAACCGGCCTCCACACATTGACCGTTCAGTACGAGTTCAGCAGGCGATCCCGATGGACGTGCTGCGTGAAGAATAAAACATTACTGAAGTGCGTTTAAGTTACGAAAAAATACTCCAGTATGTAACCAACTCCCAAATATACATTATGCACGTTATGATAATAATAATAATGATTGGATAATTTGTATAGCGCTGTTTTTTCTGGAAAAGTCACCTCAATAGCGAAATGCGTGTAATCCGATGTATAATCGGGGTTAGTTGTTATATTTTAAAAAAAAAAATAGGCACAACTGTTATCCGTTATGTTTATGTCCGGTATTTTGAGTACCTAATGAGAAACGAATTTCGTCAATAATATTATAAATTTCCGTAGACTTTCTATGAATATTGGTGGATCCATAGATTTTAGATAAAATGGCAACACTAGTTTGGAGTTCGTAGTTAGAACGTAGGCCTATCGTGTAGTTACCCGATTTATGGTCACTTCTATACGATCGGCCAACGTCCCAACCCGAACTCGATTTGGCCGTGTGTGGTCGTAGCATTCATATTTTTATGCACAGTCATTTCAATGTTTCAATAAACGTATCACAGACAATGACATTATGTAAAGAAACAAAGAAACTTTGTAGATCATAAAACATAAAGTAGCAAATAAAAGACACGGCAATCGCCGTCCTTCGATTTTGTTTGATTTAGTAAAACTACCAGAATTGAATAAATCATTGCCAAATGGCCTCCTATGCCAATATGGTTTCTAATGGTAGGTGTCGCTTGAACCGGTAATACCAATCATTAATGCTCTTTTTGATCATTTTGTTACGATTATAAGGTTCAGTGAAATCCTTTTCTTTGTTTTTGTTTTGAATTTTTTATTTGTTGTTAGAAACAAACATCATTTTTACACAAATATATATAAATAGGAAGTTAAGCAAAAGGTTTCTTGTGCCAACATCTAACCAATGTTGGCATACAGACGTTTTTTTTATGAAGCTAGCAGGATAAAAAAAAAAACAACTTAAGAGGGAGGGGGGAAAACGAAAATGGGATCGGGACAGGAGATACTCTGGATACATGTTATACTCTTGCATGAATTTGTGGTCATACGCATTACTTCGGTTCGACATTTTGAAAGGGAATTGTAAATAAGGTTGATGTTGTTAAATTGTATCTTATATTGATTGAGCAGGAGAATTCATCCTAAGATCGGTCCTGTATTCGGGTAAATGGGTTTGTCGGGTTGGTCGTCTTGATGCTACGTGAATGATTATAAAATTGGTGAGCTCTGGCGAGTCCAGGCCTAGCTAAGATGATGTAGGCCTCGAGGGAAATTATTTCCCTCACGGTGTTCTGTGTGGAGTTACTCTAAAGAAAATGCTTTAGAACACGAAAATGCTTCTTGTTAAGACGGATATATTTGAAATTTGTCTTATTTTTTTCATCAAGATGCCTAACTACTGAACGAAATTGGATCATGTATTTCAGAGTAGTAGATACTGTCAGTATCGCCATGGTGAAAGACCATAATTCAGAAACGAAACGCTGGTCGAAATAGATTTAGCCGTCTTTGGTGACCAAATCTGAATATCCAGGTACTTCCCCACTTTCTATGCTCATCTCCCTCCCCTCCTAATGTATTGAGTAAGGTATTGGACCTTCAACCTCACAACATGCCCCAATTGGTTATATATATTTTTTACAGTAATTTCACATAGGAGACCCTGAGGCAAATAATTTCCCTCAAGGTCTACATCATCTTTGGGGATGCTACGTGGAGGATCTTTTATACAATAGGAAGGAGTGAACTTGAGGCTTGAAGAGACCCATGTTTTATTATAATGAAGGAACCACAGAAGCCGGCAGATCATTCTACAGCCGAGCTGCTGATCACAAGAACGAGCCGTAGAAGCGACCCGTTCTCATGTGACAGATGTCAATCGTGTGCAAATGTTGGGCGCGCGTTTGTAGTGTTTCCCAAATATGCACCAGTGCAGAAGGGATTAATTATGCTAGTTCCTCAGAGAATATAACATTAAAAGACCGGTAGAACAAGGACAGCACCTGTCTGTCCTCCAAAGATTGCAGTCCGTTTGTTAAGATAGGCGAATCTTTCAAACGGAACGCCCGTTTCTGCATAGAGTCAAGGATTTTTTTCAGATCTTTTGGGCTCCCAACCAGAGGTAGCTGAAAAAATATACAGTGGGGCGCACTAGTTGGTGATGTCATAGTGTCACTGGCTCCAGACGGTCTGAGGCAGTTGGGATTCTTGTGTGGTATCACATAAAAAGAAACACCGAAAATTATTATAAAAAAACTTGGTCCTTTATCGCGACCATTAGACACACTATATTGGTTGGGCCATTATACACAATACACCTCTACACATAATTTCATGAACCGCTGTACTTGGGAGTTAATATTGTGGCATATCCCTTTTATTACTCTGTCCCGTGTGTGCGTACCTTCCTCGCTCCGCCGTCGCCAGTATAAATTTAATAATTAAACAATAATAAAGTAAACAGCAATAAGTACATACTGATAAAAATGGGTAAATAATAATAAGTAAATAGTAATAAGCTAACATTAATTAAATTACACAATTGAAAACATAGATACACCTCCCACCGCCCGAAATGAAAGATAAAAAAAATAGACTTGAAGTCATAGAATAGAAATCAATACATCTGCATGTATTAAAGATAATATTTACGGCTACTCGGTTGATGGTGTGGAATATCGCAGCCTCGGGTAAGAGGAACTGGAGTGAGACGGCCTTCATGGTCGAGGGGAAAGGCTCTCGACTACGAATCCGAAGGTCGCGGGTTCAAATCCCGGTGTGTAGTATATTTAAGTAAATTTTATTTATTTAATTTGCGCTGTTCCACAATTTAATCAATTAAAAATAATATGTTATATATTTGCGTACGTTCCGGAGTGGAATGTAGTCTCTGTATCGCCGTGGTGAAAGATCACCATTCAGAAATTGAAACGTTGCCTGAAATGGCTTTTAACCGTGTTTGGTGACCAGATCTGAACAACCAGGTATTTCCCCACCTACCTCTCCCCTTCTCCTTTCCCTCCACAATACCTTCAGCCACACAACATTCCCCAATTGGGGGTGCCATAGTCTCACTGACTTCAGACGGTTGGGAGCAGTTGGGAGTGGGGTATTCATATAAAATTTAAAAAAAAGACAACAAGGGGGCTGGCAGGAGGGCAAATGTTTGCTGGAGACGGTCGAGAGTATTCAAAGGTTGTGGCGCCGATGATGTGTTATATTTTTACATGTATTTTAATCTATACTTGAATGTGCACGTAAGGTGAAAATCTAAGAATGGATAGCAGGATTTAATAACAATAAAACCAAAGCACGATCATCGCCATCTTTTTAATAAAACTTGAGGGAGGTCAAAATATTCGCATTTCAGTAGTTCGAAAAAGTATCAAATGCGCGTTTTTTGAAGTTTGGGTGTTACAGAAACACACATTAATCCTTCACCAACAGTCCCAAAAGTATTAACGAACGAAGAACATTGATACCTGTTCCATGATCATTAAAACCATTCTTAAAAACAGACCAAGAAAGTTGACACGGGATATTTACGAAAGTGGTTTTTATTTTAAAAAGATAAGGTTGGCCGCAATATGAGTTTTGGGCATCAAGTGCGTGGTCTACTGTTAAAAATAGAAGTTGCAGTTGACGCCTGTTATTTTATACCTGTGAGTGTATTTGAATCCCGGTAATGTTGGGTTTTAATATGAGACACCAGATAGCGTTTCCCATTGCACTTGTAAGAGCATTCCGGGCATGAGAATCGTTTCTCGCCGGTATGGGTACTATAATGAGACACCAGAGAACCTTTCCAATTGCATCCGTACGTGCATTCCGAGCACGAAAATCGTTTCTCTGCAGAGTGGGTTCTAAAATGAGAGGCCAGACCGACTTTATCGCGGCACCTGTAAGAGCATTTTGAGCACGAAACTGGTTTCTCTGTAGTGTGGGTTTTAATGTGACGTAACAAAATTCCTTTCAAACTGCACCGGTACGGACATGTCGGACATGAGAACGGTTTCTCTCCAGTGTGGGTTCTAGTATGATGAACCATTTGTTTCTTTTCATTGGACCTGTAAGGGCATTCCGAGCACCAGAATGGTTTCTCTCCAGTGTGAGTTCTAATATGAGTAACCAGATGGTGTTTACGAATGCACCTGTAAGAGCATTCCGGGCATGAGAATGGTTTCTCTCCAGTATGGGTTCTAGTATGGTCAACCATTCCGCTTTTTGTGGAACACTTATAACTGCATTCAGAGCACGATAATGGCTTCACTCCAGTGTGGGTTCTATTATGAACTATAAAACTGCTTTTCCAACGGCTCCGGAACGTACATTTCGAGCACGAGAATAGTTTCTCGCCCGTGTGGACTCGAGCGTGAGAAACCAAACGGTCGACTTCTGGAATTCACAATTTTAATTATTAATAGCATCGAGCGAATTTGATAGTTAAAAAACATACGTATCCCCCCGTAGGTTGGAAATATGATCAATTTTTAACAAAGAGACGTGAAAAACACGTTTGAACCAATTAGAAAAATACGAAATTAAAGAAAGGCATATTATTTGTGCAATGGTTTTTAAAACGGGAAACAAACTGGGTTCCACCGTTGAACCTGTGCGTTCAATCTGAACACGAAAACGGTTTCAAATTTAATTATCTACGTACTTGGTTTAATGAAAAGACTTGAGTTGTATTTATATTTATTTACTTTTTTTTTAACTTAATGTTATTATTAAATTCTGCTAGTAGATTTTGATTATTGCAGGTTTCTCAGTAAATCGGTTTCACCAGTAATAAATCATATTAGACACCATCAAAAATTAAAAATGGGTAGTGGAACATAGAATCGTATAAATAAGTTGTCTCAACGTGACCTAACTACAGTTTGAAAATGGCTTTGAACACCGAAACAGCTGTCATAATAATACACAAATTAAATACTTGCAAACTTAATAGTAACATTATTAAATTGAATTTACATTAAACGTTAAATAAATTAAATGGAGTTTTATACGTAGTAAACACATAAAAAATTACTATATAAAAATCGTTTCAAATTAATAAAAAAATGTTTTCAATATTAACTATAAATCTGATTTTATTTAGTGCAAAAAACATTAAAAATACATGTTTACTTATTTGATTTTCATTTTCATCCAAAGCCAAGCCTGGACAGATATGGCGGAGGGCGTAGAGTTTCTTAGTCGAATGACCAAAAATGTACTAACAAATAAAATAAATTGTTTTAGTAGAACAGAGGGTGGCGCTAGTTGCAAGGTAACCCAAATTGCTTCCTAGGGGTAGATTGATAAAAGACGTGGTGAATGAAGTCACCACACGCAATGGCATCGAAATCAACGTGACTAGTATGAGCGCAGTTCCGCTGGGAAGCTGCAGACTGCAGGGTAAACCATCCTCAGATGTGAGAGGACACCGAAAGAATAAGTTGAAGCTTACCTCGACTTCGGTCGATCCTTTCCAGATAAACGAAGCATTCCTTTTTAATATCGGGATAGTCAATATCTATTTCAGAGTATGCGCCATATTTTTGCGCATGTTCCTCTGCCGCTAGAGTCACAGGTTCACATTTGATAGCAGAAACTTCTTCTATTTCATGTTTTATAATCCCGTACTCCAATATTTCATTACACTGGACCATTAGACTTTCTTCTTCGGCGATTGTGTCCGGTTCGGACTTTATGAAATCGATATCCGAGGTAAAAACCTCACCCATTAAAACATCCATTTAATATTACTTGCTTTTTGATTCTGACGACAGCAAGATATTCTGGAAAGACAAATGATTATTTTTATAACGCAATCCGCAAATACACCGCCGTGGATTTCAAACCGTGACAATAGACTAAGTTTTGTGTAGCTTAACAGTGCATGCAATATTGAATGATAATGTTGTACCACTTGATAGCACAAAGGTACATGCATAACAGTATCTAGTATAAGGAGATCGAATCTGCGTACTACGGCCGTTCAGTGAATTTCAAAAACACAAAAGAATGGGTCCAAAAATACCAATGTTTCCGTTGAATGTTTGTTACCCCTGAAATAATACCAAACATATAACTTAACTCAAAACAACCTATTTTTATTCTATGGCAGTCTAGTTGCGTGAAGCATCACGACGTAACGAAATGAATACTCACGGGATACTAATCTGGTTGATTACGATACGTTTATGACAGATGATGTCATAGAGACATAACACTCAAGACAAAAGAAATCACTACGAACCCGGGAACAATACCTACTATGGAACGTACTGATGTCGCTTTTTATCTATGGTGGCAAGGGTGGGGCAGGTTGATTGGGGTTAGCACAATTCAAAAATTGTTGGATGGTTGATATTATTATTTTCTTATTTAAGTGGGTTCATAATATATCTTGGAATAAAGCAAAAAGGTGGGAACTAAAACTCACTTTACGTATTACGATTAGTAGTTTATTCTTCCAGGCGGAAAATTCGAGGGGTTTGTTTTAAATTAAAGTTAATATTAACTAGCTACAAAAAGATCATTAAAATTAGATGGGCACGTACTTAATTCTACATGAAAGTCTGTATTCTTAAAACTAATTTCACTGGGTGATGAGAGGATTACAACAAGAGTTTAAAGGCACTTACCTTTTCTGATGACTATCCAGGGTCCAGGATCCTAGCGTCTCTGTGGCGGAAGACCAGCAACTCGTTATTTTTACGGCTATAATTTAGATATCAGAAACATATTCAATATAGACTTCTTACAATAATGTTTTCATATCTCCTAAATTAATTTTAATGTTAATATTAAATAAGAAAGAATTCCTATCGCTTACCATATTCATCAATGGAACGAGAACTTGTCCCGCGGTTGGTTTGGCCCATTTCTAGTAAATTTCCCCGGAAAGATAGCCCTTGGATAAACACAATAGACTAGCCGCTCGTCTTATAGATAGACCGGAAAACAACACTTTGAGCGCCTTCAGCTATTATTTTAGTATTTAGGCAGAAATTGAACATCGAACATTTCAGTGGCACTGCGGTACCAGCACAGTCCGAAAAGCATTCAGTGCGATTTGTTATATTGCACTTCCATTGTTCTTAGAGTTTATTTATTACAGTTGGCCCACAACTCCGAGGTATACAGGCGGGTGCATTACGTATTGAAAAGTTCCCTTTTTCCTTATGGGCACTCGATGAATCTTCGAGAAATCATATTTGCTCCAATGCACAGTGATCTTCTCTGTTGTTCAATATCTGCATCATCTTTGAGCTCCACTGTTATGTGTCCTAAGTACCTCAGATTTTCTGATATTTTTGTATCGTTTAGGCTAACTGGTAGATTTTCTGATATTTTTGTATCGTTTAGGCTAACTGGTAATATTTTTGAAGGACCTGCGCCCCCTCATGTCAGACACCACATCCCGTGTTCACTGGTTTGGACATGTTGTTTTTCCAGATTACTCTGTTTTCTTGTTGATAATGCCAGACTGCCAGAATGTTGGTGATTGAGGCCGGAACTTTCTTATTGGCTGTTTGGGATCTATTACCACAGCTGCGGGAAAAAAGGAGATTAGCCAACAATTCTTAAAAATTTAAAAAAGACGAGAAGATTTGAATTTCGAAAAGTAAATATTAACTCTTTGCAGAGCACTGGGAGTTGCCTGGAGACTGTCGGGATCGATTTATTCGTACATCAAATGGCAATGAACCGCCTAAGCTCGCCCACCTTATTTAGGTTTCTTTCCGTTGCGCGTTAGGGCATCTCTAATAATACTTGCTCAGTGGTGTTGAGTGAAAATACACCTGCCACCTTTTCGCTACATTCCCAGGATACACAAAACTATACCACCAACCAGCTCTCTCCCGTTGTCATTCCGAAATTTCAATACCAAATAAAGAATTACAGTAAAATGGTATCATGTATATGAAAACACGATGGTACCGAAATTTCAATACCATAAAGAATTACAGTTTATCATGTATATGAAAACACGATGAAAACAATTCAAATTATATAATTACTCATTCCGGTAAACTTTATTGTAACACATACATATCGTATTGTAATTTTTTTTGCATACAGTGCCAGGGAACATTTCTCCCTCTTCCTGTGTCAACTGTGGTTAGAGGTGCATACATGTGGAGATATTCTTCTCTACCCAGTGAGCGGGCTGCCCATTGCTACTCTAGGGCTTTTATTTATTTTTATTTCAAAGAATTGTAAACTGTGTTTAAGTGCTGGCGGCACTTGCTGATAGCAATTTTATATTTAAGCTCGCTCACTAAGGTAATGGAGGGTATAAGATGGAATTTGGGCGGAGACAGGAGGGGGGTCGGTGCTGGGGGTCCAGCGGCCGAGGTTGGAGATTGAAGTTTGATTCAAATTTGAAGTAAAATGCTTTGGCTTAATCTATTATATGTTTTCGGCGTGGAGGAATTTTTATTGTAACACATCATATCTGCTGTTATTTTTAATAAAATTTTGACAAAATTCTAACATGAATACAAGTTTATGATGATGAACGTTGTGTTGGATGCATGGAACGTAAGGCGCTGTGTACAAAACGATAATAAACAAAAACCAAGTAGACTTGGGTACTCAGATATCAGAAATGACATGGAGAGTAACAATGGGTGGCGGCATTTGTTGAAGAAGGTTAAGAGAAACGGCTGCGCTGCCCGTTTCATACATAACTTAATTATGGATACGAGGCCAAAATACCCATCCAAACCGAATGAAATTTTTTTTTGATTAATTTTTTAGTAAATATCTACTACGGATGAGAAGTATTTTATTTATTTTTGTTTTAAATCGTGAAGTATGTGTCATGAAAAATAAAAGAATTTTCATAATTTTAGAGGCACCTTAGAAAATTATTTGCGGGTATAATATATATATTTTTATTATCATATTTGCTATGTAAATATGATAATAAAACATAAAACAAAACATAAAAAAAGGTTTTTTCGGGTTGACATTTTAAAATGCGGCAAATGTGTGTTCCGACGTAAATTAGTCGTTTTTAATTTAATTTAAAGTCCCCCATAATGCTTATTTAAATATTTAAAAAAAAAAAAATATTTTATATCTCATTATATTTTCAAAGCGGACAACGAAAACTTTTTTTAGATCACCGTTAGCCCCCAAATAATTGTTAAAGGTGCCTCTAAAATCGCGATAAATCAATTCCTTTAATTTCCGATATTTCATAACGTAAAACAAACAAAAAATAAATAACTTCTCACCCGTACTAGATATTTACTATACTTTTCGGTGAAAAAAAGATCATTAGGTTTAGCTGAGTATTTTGGCCTCAAATCCAAAATGAAATTTTGTATGAAACAGGCGGCTGCGGGATGGTTACTTACTTATCATTAAAGCAAGGGAAGAAGACCCGAGAATAAGAATTGCTAAACTCTAAAATCAGATAAAACAATAATATCATCATATTACGAAAATAACTATAAAACAAAATAAAAGATTTATTAAACAGAACTATCACAGCCATTAACCTTTTTTATTTTTCAATTTATATTCATAATATGAAGCTATCGCATAATTTTTTCTGATTTTTGACTTTATTAAATTTTTTTCTAAGATCTTCCTCTTGTTTAACATCAGTTTATCGTTCACCGGAGACTTCTCGTGACTGTCTTCAACCACCGATCCCACCGCTGCACTCGATGTCATTTCCGATGTCTGGGGACCTTCGTCTAGTTGAATTTTTTCTACGGCCGTTTCGTGAGCGTCTAATGTAACTCCTGCGTCGAACACGAGTCCACGATCTTCTGAAAATTCTACCACGTAGCCGGCTCCATCGTCGAAGGAACTTCTCGGATCAACGTAATTCAATGATTTGATCATGGCAATGATTCGATCCAGTATTGGATCTATAACCATCTTTGCAACTTCCCCTCCGCCAGAAGCTCTAGAAAAAACATGACATCATATATAGATAACATAAAGAAAGATGGGAAAAGATATTTTAAGAACGACTCAACAAACCATACATACATAAGAATGACCACGTAAAATGTAAAGAATTATTATTGATATTAGCAGTCAAGGAATAGAAGGTACTACATATTTCAATGGACGAAATCATTAAGAGAATCTGTGTTTTGGATATTACGCAATTTTACGCGAAAAACATACTTATGTATGTATCTCTTTAAACACAGAACTCTATTTGACAACGTTCAAACTGCTCGCGATACTAAAGACAACAAAGTTGAACAATGTACCGGTTGCGCCGGTGTCAGTTCAACTTGGATAGCCTTATAGTTGATTAGCACGATAATATGCTTCCTAAAATAAACCTACCCAATTGTAACGTGTACATAGTCCATAGACTCTACCCGCAACATTGTCCGCTGTGATTTCGTTAAGTACACATCAATCCGCAATCCACAACGCAATATTCGTATTGTGTTTTATAACCGACGCGACTATCGCCGTGTTATTTTGTATTGTGTGATCCGCCGCAGATGAATATCGTCTGTGTCGTATATTGAACTATTAATGATGATTTATGTGCTCAAGTGCAGCCAAAGAAGAGGATTGTGAAGAAATAAGAAACAAGGGTAAGTCTTTGGATCCCATTTTGACCATTCCTATTTACCCTTGCATATTTGAGTAAGTGAATTGTAATTACTTAAGTTATGATAACGAAATTTTATGAGCCAGCGCACCCATGTACTTCCATTGGCCATTAGACCGAAGCACAAATTACGATAATTATAAATTGTACACCAGGATTCGGATTACTAGCAACTACACACCTAAATTCTTTTTTTTAGTATGGTACAATGCTTCATTGATGCTTTAAACTTTTTTCCATAACATTATACTGTAAGAATGAAGAAGAATGTAAATAGAGTCAACGTTCATTGCAAAATCAGTGGGGGGGGGGGGGAGGGCGGCGCGTGCCGACTTCCAATGCTCTTTGAGTTTTTTTTTGTAATTAAAAGGCCAATTTACAGTATATTGATTATTACCGACGAAAGGTTACGCCATTGATTTTTCTGTTTTTTCCAGAATGGCTTGTGCAGTCATGTAGGCATTTTGCAGTTATCTTTGGAGATCCATACCCGGAGAGCGCTTGTAATCGACTGAAGCCCGTGTTATCTCAATATAACCAATTAATCTCATTTATGTTACATATATTTCGAACGCTGATATTTACTGTATTTATATACCTCGTAACCGATTAAAAACTACTTAACACCCCGGTTAGTGTGCTCGGACAGGCGAACTTATAATGTTGGTGCGTTACAGCTATAATCGAAACAAAGGAAGAAGAGTCATTTGACAGATAGCGGAGAGAGAGACGGCCACGTCAGTTTTCGGTTGACATTGCTGGATTATGAGGTGGCCTGTCCATAGCGCAGTAACCGGGGTGTCAAGTAGTTTTTAATCGGTTACACCCTTAATGATAATACATTGAGATTACTTAATTATATAAAGTAATAATAAAAATCATGTAAGATACGCACCTGTTATTGCAATTTATTGTCATTTCCCGTTTTTTCGCAGCTTTCTTTAAGTTGTCCCATTTTAATTTTAATTGAGGCACATCTCGATAAATGTCTCCGTTGTTAGCGTTGAACCTGTCTGCTAATTGGCCCCAAGCTGCATTCTTTGCCATGTTCGTGGCGGCGTCTGTTTTTTTGGAGGTCAGCGCTGGCAATTCCTCAATTATATTGATTAGTTTGTAAAGCTCGTTAGTGGTAAAATTTGGGCTCTTTGTTTTTTTGTTCGGGTTGTTTTCTGAAATATTACAGTAATTATATTCAAACGTAAATCATAAAGTATTTAAAAAATACGTTAACTAACTGGCCATCACGCCGTTTCGCAGCAGGGTTACGCAGAGAATACGGACACTCTGTCTTGGCATACACTCTTTGCTTCATTCACATTCATACATCGTCTCATGCATACCCTTCTGTTATTTTGACTCTTGACAAGGCCCGCCTCAAGTAATTGGTTTACTTGATTGTGCCATGTCTTCCTCGGGCGTCCCCGAATTCTTCTACAATTCACATTGGCGTCAAATATTCTCTTCACTCTTTTCTTCGCTCATCTACTCTACACGCCCACACCATCTAAGCGTCCCTTTCTTCAACTCGACATTTTGTACACGGTTACACATGGTTTTACCAAACATACACCTTAGGGATCAAATTTATACAGTATTCAGTCTGATTGCATCCTTGCTCTGCCAGTTCCGTGCCTCACCGCCATACATCGGGGTTGATATCAGCACTCGGCAATGGAATTTTTTAAGAAAGAAAAAACCCTAACCTAAGAATCTCTTTATACTCTCTTTTTGTTAACAGGGCAATACATAATTTGCATTTGTGAAATGGATTCGATATATAACAGTGAATGTGATGACAAGTGAATGGCAATTATTCAAGTTAAAAAAACGGACGAATAACGGTCCGTTAACAAAAAGGTTTGTTAAGTAAATTGGCAGTTTGTTTATAAAACTGGCGCTTATAGAAATATATAGAAATGTAATGTATGAATAAAACATGTCTGGCTACCTGAGGTCCGGATGGTTTCGTCGTACCGCGCCAAACATTCCTCCTTAATATCCTGGTACTCAATATTGATTTCCGTATAGAGAATATCGCCTCCGTAGTCTTCGTGCTCCTCTCGTTCAGTCTTGATGGTGGGAACATCTATGTTGAGATCCATAGTACCGCAGTAAGATTCAGTGCACAATCCAATATGCGAAACTAGTGATAATGACAGATGACAGAAGACTTCCGGCTCCAATAGCGCTCTTGTTGATATCCGATGTATTTAAAGATGAATTGAAGACTACTCAACACTATTTCAAAAGCTTTTACGATATTAATGAATTGTGATTACCTCGATAAAGGTGACGATACGCGTGGTATAAAACAACCGAAATTAAAAACGTCAGATCAACGGTGTTAAATTGATATTTTCTATGGAATTGTCTATTGTTAAGCCTGATGCACAGCACGCAATGATTAACTACTACGCGAAAAGAAGCATGAAGTCACTGACATTTGGATATGTAATGTCATTGTGATATATCCTTTTGTAATACCTATAAGAAATGACCAAATTCACAGACATACTTAGTTTCTAAAATGTGCATTTCAGGTAATAATAATTCCCAGACTAGACCGGCCATAAAATAAATTATCACAAAGGTTAGCCGAGCCTATTGTTGGTCAAGCCGGAAACGATTGTAAAGTACTACATCGTAAAATAGACCAACCTTAATTACTATTTTAGAAAGTCGGCATTTCCTTGGAGATTTTATTGGACAGCAATAAAAACCTCAAAGTAAATGAGCCGCCCTGCGGAGCGG
Organism: Halesus radiatus; assembly: GCA_022606495.2. Classification (NCBI taxonomy): domain Eukaryota; kingdom Metazoa; phylum Arthropoda; class Insecta; order Trichoptera; family Limnephilidae; genus Halesus; species Halesus radiatus. Next base: position 93,930 of record JAHDVE020004574.1, read on the forward strand.
CCCGCCAACCATACGGGTCATAAATAAGATCCCTACAGGTAGGCAGGAAGGACAGTGAGTGTTAGTCTTCCGCCCAGGAAGACCAGTTGGCTTGAAACTTCCGCCCAGGAAGGTTCCTATTCTCGCTCCTCGGAGATGCCGCCCAGGTCCTCCGACGACGAGTGAGTTTTACGCTTCCATCCGAGAAGGAAGTCCGATCTCCGCCCTTCGGGGATCTACGGCAGAGTCGCCCAGGCTCTGTACCGCGAGTAAGTGTTACGCTTCCGTCCCAGAAGGAAGTACGATCTCCGCACTTCGGAGATCTAATTGCAGAAGTCGCCCAGGCTCTGCACCGCGAGTGAACCCCGCTTCTGCCCAGGAAGTTACTGATCTTCGCCCTTCGGAGATCAAACCCCGGAGACCGCCCAGGCCTCTGATTATGGCGTTTGTACCTACTCCCGATCCGGAGGTACTTGGATACCTAGTGCGAACGCGAGGACTCTGCATACAAAGCAGCCGCTGGACCCTGGACAGCCATCAGTAAAGGGAAGTGCCTCTGACTCTCGTGATAATTCTTCCACCCTGTCAGCCAAGTGAATCTCTAACTTTAAAAACAACTTTTTCGTACAAATAAGCCAGTGAACCTCTAATTTTAAGAATACAAACTTTTATGTAGATTTAACGAAGTAATTAGTCAATTTTAAGGACGAAAACTTTACAAGTAGATTTAAGTAATTGCCTATCTAGTTTTATTGAATTTTTGTGTCTAATTAAGATTAACTCTAGTTTAAAACTAACCCCACGACTATCAAAATAAATGACTTGTTGTACGTACCTAAGATTGCTTTTCAGTTCCTAACCTTTTTGCGTTATTCCTAGAATTATACCCACTACACTAACCACCGTATTATCAATTGTATGTAGCATCTTAATTTTTATTTACCGGTATTATCTGAGTTGGCATCACCCTGGCGTCGTGAGTTCAATTCCTCAGCTGGCTAAGTCTTCCATTACGACAGGAGCAACATTTTTTGCTTACTGTGATGGTAGTAGGAGATTTTCAAATATTCTCAGAAATGTGGGAATGTTTGTCTGTCAATTTACACTATTACCATAACGAAATGGTTTGTAATGGAATCCTCCACCCCGCTTTTGTATTTCCTTATTTCCTTTACTTGGAACAGGTGACTAAAATCAATTACTTGGGTATTATTTTTCATAGCAATTTAAAGAGGAAACAACACATCGCTACAGCAAATATATATATATACAAAACCGTAATTTTCTCAACTCGAATCTACTCAAAACAATTTACTATGCCCTGTGCCAATATTTAATCTAATATGGTATTATAGCCTGGGGTGAAGGTACTTCTGTCGCCAATCGATCCCATCCTTAAAGCTCAGAAACCAATTATAAAAATTATTCTAAAACAACCAATGAGAGCAGTTCAGAGGAAATCTTTAGGAGAATCAGTATTTTGGATATTAGGCAACTTTATACCAAAACATACTTACTTATCTCTTTAAACACAGAACTCTATTTGACAATGTTCAAACTGCTCATATTCTAAAGCGCATATTCTCTTACTTATCCCTTTCGCTAAAACATCATTTGACCAAAGACAATTTACGTACTTGGCTATTAGACTGAACACAAATTACGATAATATAAAGTGAACACCAAGATTTGGATCATCCAAGACAGATCAGAATTTAATGATTTTTTTAAAACATCCCTATAAGTATAATAAGTATAATACTATAAGTTCAATTGACGCTTCAAACATTTTACCATAACATTATACTGTAAATTGTAAGCTTTGCAAACTCTGTAAACTTTGTAAGATTGTATAGATGAATAAATACAAAAAAAAAAAAAAAAATTGAACATCAATAACTTTGTGTACACCAATAATAATAAAGATCGTCTGTTTTCGTGAAAACTTTCTTAAAACGGTTCTTAGTTTACATCTAATTAATTTGTATTCAATTTATCCTTTCTGACGCCCTGGGATTTTTATTTATTTATATTTCCTATAGCTATGGATATTTCAATATCCTCGAGCGTACGTAAATTAAATAATAATAATAATAATGACAAGAAATGCGTTTTCCTAGAAAGCTATACTTTGTTGTTTGACATATCGTCGCTGCATATATAATATAGATTATGTGCCGTTTCGTACATTCTGAGATGATCGAGAAAAACTGCTTTAAAAAATAATTGCAAAGACTAGATTTGCTAAAAAGAACAGATTTGTTAAGCTGGAAAGTTGCCTAATAATTATAAAAAATATTTTTTCAAATCTAGTCTGCAATTATTTTTTAAAGCAGTTTTTCTCGATCATCTCAGAATGTACGAAACGGCACATAATCTATATTATGAATGCAGCTACGATATTATATAAAGGGCGATCAACTAAGCCACTCGCGTATCTATAAATTAAATTGTAAAACTGTGGGGTATTTTATATCGGTAAGACAACACGAAATGTTAATATTAAAATCAAAGAAGATTTTAGATGTTTTTCGGAATTCGCCGACCATCTAATTACAAGAGATCATACCTGTAATCATAGCACCGGCGCTAATGTTCTACATGATTGTTTTGGAAATAGATTAGTTAATTTTGAAGGTAATGGAAATAAAGTAAGCCGTAATGAAGAGCAATATTCTTAATGATCAACGTGACTTGTCGTTTGTGAGTTTTTTTCCCAATAACTCAAAATTTCCAACTTTCTCTTAATCCCTCCATCCTTTGACGTTGTATCTTTCTACTTTATATGTTGTCCCATTCTTTTACATTTATTTATTTTACAAAAACGGTTATAAACACCAATACAATGCAAAAGCGCTAAAAAAATACAAAAAAATACTTAGCATAATTACATAACTTGTAGGTAAAACAAAAATTGTTTTATAAGGGTCATAAATAACTAAATAATATTAAAACGTAAGAGCTAGTTCGTGCTTAAAATTATTGTAGGTTGCGGAAAATATCCACATTTCCCGCGAGGCAGTTAATTAATCTAGTAAGTCTTCCCAGAGGCATCACCATTGATAAGTTAGTTCTGCACCTGGGAAGAAACAAAAGCCTGTGTTGGCAGCCTCGCGTGAAATGATCAATGACAAAAAATCCTACTTCAGCCAGGATGTCAGGTATTGACAATAAACCGTTCGATAGTTTATGAGCCATAAGTAGTAATGATATACCTTTGATAGAACTTAGGCTGCAAAATACCCAGCCTTCCCGAGAGAAATGCTGTTGGAAACAGCCATGGGTGAAAACCAAACTCATGCAGAAGAAATCGTTATAATTTTGTTTGGATTTTCTCGATCATTAGTACATAGAAGGGTCCTCTAGTACCTGAGATCCAATCTGGAGAATGCTACGCACTAAACTAAAATAAAGCAGCCTTGTAACTGAAAGGCTTGTCAACTCTTTTGAACTGTTTCGGAAAACGACATATCTACTGTAGAAAATCTATTCATTGAAAATTGCCCCGTTTAGCCAACTCTCGGTAATTACGATTACTTTGCGGTCTTGGTTAAGAAAATTTACCAATAAAATTTTCGTCTTCGATCGGAGTCCACGCGCGTTTTGAACAACCTGATTTTTTTATCACTTTCTTGATTGAATTTTTTTTTGTAGAACCGATTATCACGTACAATCACTCCCGTTATTGTATTTTGTTCCTCTTTTAGGAGTACGTCAATTTTGTCTTCGTTGACTCCTATATTAAACATTGAGTATTCGTTCGAGAACGCCGTGAATTTCTCATAATAGCGGTATTCGTTTTGACGTGGGCGGTCACTTCCTCTGTTGTCGTGTTGGTATCTAACCGTGAAACAATCATGCATTTTTGCTTAGGAAATATCTTTATCCCGCTTGTGTCACTGGTTCTGCACTATAGCATATGTCTGTCTAACTGTTTCGTTTTATATTTTGTTTTCCTCTCATTACCTAAACGAACTATAAAAAAAACATTAACATTTTGCATATCTATATCCCGTTCCAACTAGTTTGCATTCCCCAATTCAACGCTTACACAGTCTTAGTAACAAATCCTTAAATAAAGTGGATGTATTTGACAATAATCTAAGTACGACTTTTACATTATTTACTTATTTGTTATTAATGTTAATATTGACTTGGTGGATATTATTTTATTTATTTTATCTGTTCCTTTATATTCCTGTGTATTTTTAGCTTTGGTGAAGTTTTTTCTTATTTCAAGTGTAATCGTATGTAAAAGCCCCCTGGGTGTTTATAAATAATATAAAAACAACGACAGTCACAGTTTAATTTCCTTGCTCCTAAAATCTTTAATATTTAAACAATTGAAATAGAGTCATTAGCCAAATACTAGTTTTAAGAAGGCGCTTGGGGACTTTTTAACGAGTGATTGGGATAGCGTTAGTAGCCTATTTCTCGTATTCAGATAGAGGTGTATATATTGTTTAGGTGTGTGGGTATATATGTGTATGTGTATATATGCGTATATATTTGTGTGTATGTATGTATGCACCTATATGCACATGTGTGCATGCTTGCACGTATTATGTATATTTTTATGATCTAATCCTTACGCATGTCTTTTTCTCCTTTCTTTTATAATTTTTCCAATTGTCAGCATGTTAATATACTAAATCCATATGTTTACACTAGACTTCATACAATGCAACTACACTCCATTGGTCACCATGAAACAGGCAGCCGCCTAGTACGGTGATCTAATGTATCTACTCCGTGTAAATGTCCCCATTAAATATCATGTATTTTAAAAATAAATAAATTAATAAAATATATATATTATATTTCGTATGTTTCACCCATGTACATGGTCAGTCTACGTATTTTTGATTAGATTTAAACCTAATCCCCGACGAAGCTTGGGTTAAGCTAAAACGGTTGGTGCAGAATTTAAATTAAAACAAATAGTTCAAAACCAAGTGTTCGCTTTATTACGGTTCATTGGCTAGGGTAAAAGGGAATCTGAAAAAACATTATTACCTAAATTTATTAAAACCTTTTATTCATAACACACGTAGTATATAGATTAAATAAAAAATAAAAATAAACAATAATTGTCAAACACATATTAAAGCACGCATAACTGGAGCATTCGGTTCCTTACAACAGGCAATCTGCCTAGCTGGGAACTAATACAGACTTGACAAGACATAAGAGCACTTGTAGGTACACATTTTAAATTGAATTATTTTCAGTTGTTCAAATATTCGCAATTCAATATTAGGTACTTTCTACTATATTATAAGCCATAAAAATGTACCTACATAAAGTGTATCATATCTATAGGTATGGGGCTCCATCGAAACCAGGGTGAAGTTAGCCTCTCGGAAGTTGGGTGTACTGTACAGGGCCCGCAGATACTGCAGATAGTACACAACTGCCGATCCCGTACAAATCGCAAGTGCGCCCCACTATAGCATTTGGCAGCCACCTCTGGTCGGGAGCCTGTCTATCTGAAAAAACCTTTGACTCTGTGCAGAAACGGGTGGTCCGTTTAATCTTCGATCTTAACAAAAACATTGCAATCTTTGGAGCAAAGACGTCAGGTGGGAATGCTGTTCTTGTTCTACCGATATTTTAATGGGAGATGCTCCGAAGAACTAGCGTCATTGATCCCTTCGGCACCGGTGCAAAGTCGGGAAAAACGCCAAACGTGCGCCCAACATTTGTACACGGTGGACATTTGTCACATGAGAACGGGTCGCTTCTTCAACTCATTCGTGTGTTCAACAGCTCGGATGTGGCATGATCCGCCGGCATCTGTATTTCCTCCGTCATAAAACATGGGTCTCTTCTAGACCCAAGTTCACCCCTCCTAACCTCTAAAAGACCCTCCACACGGCATCCTCAAAGATGATATAGGCCTCGAGGGAAATAATTCCCCTCGGGACCTCCTGCGTGGAGTTACTGTAAAAAAAAAAAAAAAATAAGCGCAAGCCACCTGGTTTCTCTGCAGCTCACAAATTTCTGATCTTCGGTGACAGTTTAGTAACAAATTTCCTTCAGACCTTCAACCGTTTCAAAATTATTACCGAATGAAAAAAAAAGATACTTGTCTTATGGTCATAAAAACCAATCTTAAAAACATACTACAAAAGTTGATACTGGTTATTTACGAAAGAGTTGGATTTTCAAGAGAAATGATTGGCCGCAATATGAGTTTCGATATAGGCAATAAGTGTGATAACTGTTAACCGTAAAAGTTCATCCTGAACGTGAGATTGTTTTCTAGCAAGAGTTGCTTTTAAATTTTAAATAGCGTCGTAATTGACATAGGTAATTGCACCTGCATGTTCACTCCAAGCACGTGAATAGTTTCTCTCCAGTATGGATTTTAATATGTGACATCAGGGAGCCTCTCTGATTACATCTGTAAGTGCAGTCCGGGCATGAGAATGGTTTCTCTCCAGTATGGGTTCTAATATGAGATACCAGAGAGCTTTGCCTGCTGCACACGTAAGAACATTTCGAGCACGAGAATGGTTTCTCTCCAGTGTGCGTTTTAATATGACGAAGCAAACTGCTTTTCCGACTGCATTTGTAAGTACATTCCGAGCACGATAACGGTTTCTCTCCAGTGTGGGTTCTAGAATGACGAACCATTTCTTTCTTTTGACTACACATATACGTGCATTCCGAGCATGAGAATGGTTTCTCTCCAGTGTGGGTTCTAAAATGAGACACCAGGTAGCTTTTAATTATGCACCTGTAACTGCATTCTGAGCATGAGAATGGTTTCTCTCCAGTGTGCGTTCTATAATGAGACACCAGAGAGCTCTTATTAATGCACTTGTATGTGCACTCCGAACATGAGAATGGTTTGATTACATTGTGGGTTCTAATATGCGCATCCAACGACCGTTTACATCTACAGCTATGGGTACAAGTAGGGCAGGAAAATGATTTCTTTCCTGTGATCGGTTGTTTGACGCCCAGGTTTCCAGTGCCAATAACAGATAAGTTCGACGAACTGAAATCTGAAAACAATAATTAAAATTATTAATAGCATTGCGGGTATTTCGACATTTAAACACCACATCAAAGTAATGTGGTTGAAAACCAGGTTGGAAACATTGTCAGTTATACGGGGAAGCGATGAACACGTTGAACGAAATTCGAAAAATACATAACGAAAGTCAAGAAAATAAAGACAGAAATACGTTCTATCGTTTCCAAAATGGGAAACCAATTTGTTCGATCTGAACATGACAACGATTTATACCGTGGACGGTTTCAACTGTAATTACACCACAATTGGTTTAATAAGCAGAATATAAAAACTCGTTTCCTGTAAATCGTTTGATCATATAACTACCGAAAACTATACCGGAGAGTGTACATACGAATTAGGAGGGTTCGTTATTATGTTTTCCATATTCTGCTTTAGGACATGAAAATCAGGAAACTATATGGAATGTTGCAGTGATACGAAAGATCGAAAAGAAAGGATTTATATTTTAAATTTAAGCAGTCATTAAATTGAAATAGATAACGACAAAATAGCGGGTTTTAGTAATAAAGAGAGGTGCCAATTCCAAGACAACTTAAATAGCTTTCTAGAGGAAGATAGATGCAAAATGGGTAAATTAAGTCACCACATACTATGGTATTGGAACCAACGTGACTGGTATAAGTGAAGTTTCGCTGAATTGTTCCAGTCAGTGATCTGCAGGATAAAACGACCTCAGAAGGGAGAAGGTACAGGAAGAATAAGTTAATAGCTTACTTCGACTTTGGTCGTTTTCCAGATGAACGATACATTCCTTTTTAATGTCAGGATAGTCAATATCTATTTCAGAATGTGCACCAAATTCTTGTGAGTGTTTCTCTGCCGCTAGAGTCCCCGGTTCACACTTAATCGCAGTAGTATCAATTGTCTCCTGTTTGACAGTCCCGTACTGCAATTTTGCATCACAGGGGGGTGTTGGACTCTCTTCTTTGAGGATTGTCTCCGGTTTGGACTTTATTAACCCGATATCAGAGGTCAAAATATCCATTTCAGGCACCCAACACGACGCGACGGACCAATAATATTCTTCGAACTTACTAGCCCGAGTGCATAGAAGTAATGACATATGATTGTGAAAATGTCATAGACAAATCTAACAATGCACAACGGAGTATACATAATTTGATTGAATGCCTCTGTCACTGACTAGAACATCTCTATGGGTTAATAGCCATAAAAAATCGTCGTTTTTTTTTTGTAAATAAACACGATAATAAGAATACACAAGCCTATAGCCCGGGCCGCTAGATTTTGACAATGCTTCGCGTGTAATAAAATATCATAGATGCCAAAATACTGACAACATGCCACACTTACTATATATACTAGACTATAGCACTTCCAGAATGTATTCCTATTATAATAAATACCTATTTTACCTTTTTTGTAAACAATTTAGGCAGCGTGCGAGCAGCGAGGCTTTACATGTTGATACAAGCATAATAGCCTTTTTTTAAATATATGTTCATGAGAAAAAAAGGGGGAAAATATGTAGGTGTACTAATATTCTTTTATTGATTATTCGATTTCCCTAATTTATTTAGAACGTAGTTCACAGAAAATATTTTAAAATTTTAATTTTAATATTAGACGGGTAGGTATATCCGAGACTCTATTCCGATTGCAATTGTGTTCGGGAAAAACTTTGCAATCATCATAAGGATAGCAGCCAATAATATGGGATTTAAAATGGAGGATAATATTAAAATAAGTCTTGAACTCGAAGTATGATATCGGTTTAGATGGCGTAAATTGAACTGGTCTCATTAGCTTAGTCGTTTAAGCGATTGCCCCGGATACGCAGAGGTCCTGGGTTCGAGTCCTAGATGCGACTGAAATCTTTTTAATTTCTGTTGTTTTTTCGGTTTCGTGGTTTATTTGGGATGTGTTAATATTATCCTTTTCAATGATTAAATATTACAATGAGGTTAACAAACTTCAATAAGTTAAAAAAATAACATTTCTTTAGTAACTAGCATAACGATAGAAAACAATTCGTATCTTACGGTGTGTGTAACTCCGGCGCATATCCCATAATCTCTGGTCTTCCAAAGCGATAAAATTTAAGACCATTATTTTTTTTTCCTAAAAATCATTGGAAATAATATCAAATTCGTTAGTTTTTTACTTTTTGCTAACAACATTGAGCTATTCGTGCGAATACGGTTATTGAAAGACTGTAGGCAACTTCAGTTAGATATTACCGCAATTATTCTGGTTTAACTTACAAAAATGTGCTTTACGAGGTCACGAAAGACTGTATATTTTTATTACAAAATGAATGATACCTCTCTGAAGCACATGACGACTTGTATCTTACAACTCGGGGACTGTGTTTGACTCTGGTTTAATATTACAAGCTCACATTGAAAATATCCGTAAGTTAACCGCATATGTGTTTGGTTTTGTCAAACACAATTTAAAGGATTTGATAAACCTTGCAGTAATAATACTTAGTGCGCAGCATTCTCCAGAGTGAATCTCAGTTATGGAGACCATAGGACACCGTCTATGTACTAATGGTTGACATAATCCAAAAGATACTCTTACGATTCCTCTACATGAGAGAGTTCGGTTTTTACCCATAGCTGTTTCCAACAGCATTTCTCTCGGGAATGCTGGGTATCTGAAGCCTAAGTTCTAGGAGAGCATCACTGCTAATGGCTCTATTAAACGATGTATTATCAATACCTGACATCCTGGCTAAAGTAAAAAAAATTGCGAGTGATAATTTCACGCGAGGCCGCCAACACAGGCTTCTATTTTTTCCCACGTACAGAACTAACTTACCAATGGTGATGCCTCTGGGAAGACTTACTATGATAATTATAAAATGTGGATATTAATAATGGTCAACAAAATTCAAAACAAATTTTTACGATTTCTTTGCACGAGTTTTTTTACCGATGTCTGTTCTCATCAAGTTTTGGCAAACCTGCGCAGTACTCAAAAGGCCAAGTGCGTTCTTAATTTTGCGAAGTTCTACCTGAAAATTTTAACTTGAAACTATGCTTTCTATATTATTACAAATTTTCTCTTATATTTATATGTGTACCAAAACGATTATTGACATACATATCGACGGTTCCAACGAACAATGTCAGATATGCAAATGGTTACTTCTTATTAGCTGTAAAGTTTCGATTCTACATTTTTATTATTTTCTTGGAGAAACATAGTGTTGTTTTTGATATTTTGAATAAAAGTCTATTTATTTCATTGAAAAAACATAATATTGCAACTATTACAGCTCTTGTGCAAAGTTCCTAATTTACTCATCCGACATTGTTCGTTGGAACCGTCGTTATGTATGGTCCATAATGTGTTATTTTTGTTGGCTGTCTGGCGTACGAAACGTCAGTCAGCTTATTTTGTTTACAACAATATCTTTGATGGTGTATTACTATTTTGGCAGCTACTGTGTTTATCGTAATTCCTGGGCGTGCGAGCTGCACGGCGACAGAACCGGTACTGCATTTGTATGTAAAAGAATTTTTATATTGAAATTTCAGTTCTGTTATTTCTCAGCGCATATTAGAATAATTCAGTGCCCACGCCGCCTGCGGGCGAAAATAAATTTGCATGTTGAAGGAGTGAACACATTATAGTTATCGTCACCAGCAAATGTATTTTCGGCATTTAACAAAAAAATGTAATTTTTGAAAGCATTTTTTTTGTGCTACGTGAATACCCCACAAGAGTCCCAACTGCTCCCAACCATCTGGAGCCCGTGAGACTATGGCATCCCCAATTGGGGAACGTCGTGAGGCTGAAGGTAACGGGGAGGGGAATGTGAATAAGAAGAGGAAGGTGGAAAAAATACCCGGCTATTCAGATCTGGTCACCAAACACTGCTAAAATCCATTTCAAGCGACGTTTCAATTCGGAATGGTGGTCTTTCACCGGGGCAATGCAGAGATTATCTTCCACTCTGGAACATGCGCAAATATACTACATATTATTTTTAAATGAATTATTTGAGAAACAGCACAAATTAATTAAATGAAATTTACTTGCGCACGCCGGGAGATGAACCCGCGACCTTCGGATTCGTAGTCGAGAGCCTTACCCCTCACCATGGAGGCCGTACATATATTTATTTTGTGGTTCTAGTTCAGGAATGCACAATATTTTAATTCGGAGGGCGAATTGTTCAAGTTTCAATACGTTCGCGGGCCGCAAGAGGTAGGGCACCTTACAGCTCGCAGTCGATGGCGTCGCTAGTGTGGATTTTTAATTTTTTTAAGGTGATTGTCGCACAAATGTCTCAATTGGAACTAATAAAAAATATAAGCTCTTTAAAGATTCTATTATTATTATATATAAATTATTCTCAACCTTACTCACAGCAATTCAATTTACAACTTAATGAGAGTAATTGACGTTGGACGGATCTATGTAAAAACTATCCTTATCCTTCTTTAAAAATAAACACGTGTTTTACGCATAATTCGAACAAAACCTCACTGCAAACTCCTCCACCTTTAGATACTTTGTCACAAAAATATACACATTAAGCTGAGTCAAAGTCGAGCCTTTACTGGATCCCTCACCCAAACGCCCTGTTATTGACAGTTACTGTAGTATTGTGCAAAACCTTGTGTGCTTGTATTTATTTATTTATTTGTAAGAAACAAACAGCTTTTAATACAAATATGAATACAAAGGAAGTTAAACAAAGGGTAAGCCGACAAAGTGTTTTTTCCTAACAGTGGTTAAATACAGATGTTTTATATAGGAAGCTTACAGGATAAATAATAAATAAAATAATTTAAAAAAATTTTAATAAATAAGAGGGAACGTGGAGAGGAAGATAGGATCGGGACAGGAGATGCTCTCGATACATTTCATACTCTTGCATCAATTTGTAGTCGTGCTTATTACTTCGGTCCGATATTTCGAAAGGGCATTGTGAAGAATGTCGATATTGTGCATTATATTGCGCACAAATACGGCTAATTAGAGAATTTATCCTAAGATTGGTCCTTCATGCGGGAAAATGAAAAAAATCGGTTTGTCGAGTTGGTCTTGTGGTATGTGAAGTATTATATGAGTGAAAGCAATACTGGTTATCTAAAATTATACATTGCTTTCTGGTAACTTATATTCTAACTAACTAACTAACTAACCATCACGCCGTTTCGCCGCAGGAGTAGGCAGAGAGGACGGACCGCCAAACAACTCGATCTTGGCATACACTTCTTGCTTCATTCACATTCATACAACGCCTCATACATTCTCTTCTGTTATTCCGACTTCTGACATGGCCCGACTCGAGTATTTGATTCACTTGATCGTGCCATGTCTTCCTCGGGCGTCCCCGGCTTCTTCTTCCATTCACATTCGCGTCATATATTCTCCTTACACTCCTTTCCTCGTTCATTCGCTCTACATGCCCAAACCATCTAAACGTCCCTTTCTTAATCTTGCTCACTACGCTTACATCACCCTTGCATTCTTTACGAATCTCAACATTTTTCACTCGATCATACATGGTTTTACAACACATTCGTCTCAGAGATCTCATTTCTACAGCATTCAGTCTGCTTTCATCCTTTAAGTCCTAACTTATATTCTATATTCTAAAATTATATATTGCTTTCTAGTAACTTATATTCTATATTCTTAAATACACCGGACAAAATCAGAGCAGTTGTATGAGCATTACAAGAAAGCGAATCATTTCTCTCCAGTGTGGATTCTAATGTGCGACACCAAAGAGGTTTTCCGGGTGCACCTGTATGTGCATTCTAAGCATGAAAATGGTTTCTCTCCAGTGTGGGTTCTAGTATGACGAACCAATTGTATTTTTTGGCTGAACCTGTAAGAACATTTCGAGCATGAGAATGGTTTCTCTCCAGTGTGGGTACTAGTATGACGAAGCAATTCTTGTTTTTGGCTGGACCTGTATGAACATTTCGAGCATGAGAATGGTTTCTCTCCAGTGTGGGTTCTAATATGGTACACCAAAGAGGTTTTCCGGTTGCACCGGTAAGTGCATTCTGAGCAAGAAAATGGTTTCTCTCCAGTGTGGGTTTTAATATGAGACACCAAATAGGTTTTCTGGCTGCACCTGTATGTGCATTCTAAGCATGAAAATGGTTTCTCTCCACTGTGGGTTCTAGTATGACGAACCATTTGTTTTTTTTGGCTAGATCTGTACGAACATTTCGAGCATGAGAATGGTTTCTCTCCAGTGTGGGTTCTAGTATGAAGAACCATTTGTTTTTTTTGACTAGACCTGTAAGTACATTCTGAGCATGAGAATAGTTTCTCTTCACTATGGGTTCTAGTATGACTGACCAGAGAGGCTTTCAAACTGCACCTGTATGTGCATATTGAGCATGAGAATGGTTTCTCGCCAGTGTGGGTTCTAATATGATACACCAAAGAGATTTTCCGGATGCACGTGTAATTGCATTCTGAGCATGAGAATGGTTTCTCGCCAGTGTGGGTTCTATTATGATTAAGCATTTGTTTTTTTTGACTGGACCTGTAACTACATTCCGAGCAAGAGAATGGTTTCTCGCCAGTGTGGGTTCTAATATGATACACTAAAGAGGTTTTCCGGATGCAACGGTAAGTGCATTCCGAGCATGAGAATGGTTTCTCTCCAGTGTGGGTTTTAGTATGACGAACCATTTGTTTTTTTATACTAGACCTGTACGGACATTCCGAGCATGAGAATGGTTTCTCTCCAATGTGCGATCTAATATGCAGAGCAAACACGATTTTACTTCTACACGTGTAGGCACAAGTAGGGCAGGAAAACAATTTCTTTCCTGTGATCGCTTGTTCGGCTCCAAGGTCTCTAGTGCCAACAATAGATGATGTCGATGAATCGAATTCTGGAAAGCAAAATTAAAACTTCTTATTATTATTTTAATTTTAATTATATTTGAAATGGTTTACATTTGCTAAGGTTTTTAGGAAATTATTACAAGGATCGGTAAAAATAACATGTCTCTATGAAATATCTCGTGAGTGATCAAATACACATTTTACTGGGCGGGGCTAGAACATGATATGGGATGACTTGAGGTAAAGATAAAATGTAGGTATGTCATATACCAACCGTTCTCTTCCTTCCGGAGCGGAGTGCTCCAATTGCACCAGCAGTGGGCCGGGCCTGAGTGTTTAGAATAAATGGATATAAGTGTAGTGTGAGCCTATCTAAGTCACTTCGTAGCGCCTCACAGCAGATAAACTTCATACATAGTAACAATTTTGTAATTTTACCTAGAGACCCAACAACTAAATTTAATGAAAGTGTCGCTAATGCTTTAAAATCTTCTAAATCTAACATACTTAAAACGATCACATAGTACCAAAAAAACCCAAAGCACCAAACTTATATGGCTCCCTCAAAATTCATAAAGTAAATTCACCCATCAGGCCTGTAGTTTCATCGTGTAATTCCCCATGTTTTAAATAATCGTCATTAATAACCGATATATTTAATATAATGGTAATGTGTTTGCCACAAAATTTATAATTAAGAACTTTTGTGAACTGATCAATTCCTTGAAAGTTTAGTTCTCCCCGGTAATGGTTAACTTGTATCCTTTGATGTTGTTAATTTGTTCCCCAATGTGCCTATTTCAGAAAGGAAAAGAAATATTTCCAAATTCTAAATTGCCTGTGGACCTTTCTAATGACCTCACCCGTTTATTTAATTTACTTTTAAATCAAAACTACTTTTAGTATGATGCCGTCATATATCAACAAAAAGAAGGACTACCAATGGGAGCCCCTACCAGTACTCTAATTGCTGGTATATTTATGAATGATTTTGAAATGACTGTTTTAAATTCGAAATCCATTCATTTAAAAAATGTTTTGCTTCGGAAGGACGTGGGCGACATTTTCTGCATTTGGACAGGATCTGAACGTCAACTCAATTCCTTTCATAAACTTTTAAATTCCTTTCATAATCAAATTTAATTTAAAATTGAAATAGGCAATGCTACTTTAAACTTTTTGATCTAACTTTATTTATCATAAATAATAAAATTGATTTTAACATATACCGCAAACCCACCTATACCGACACAATAATTCATACGACTGTCTCACAAAAACATTCCTCCTCCCATTCCACGATACATCGTTAATGTCCCAATGTCTAGGTTTAGTAAATATCTAGTACGCATGAGAAGTATTTTTGTTTTAAATTATGAATAAAAGGCCTTTTTTTCATAATTTTGAGACATATTAGAAAATTATTTGCGGGTTTATTGTTTTTTTTTTCAAATTGTCATATTTGATATGTAAATATGATTACGTAAATAAAAACATAAATACAAAACATTAAAAAAAAAGTTTTTTTCTGGTCAATATTTAAAATTTGTGTTCCAAAGTAAATAGGTTGTTATTAATTTAATTTAAAGTCCACCATAATGCTTATTTAAATAAAAAAAAATTATATTTCATTATATTTTCAATCAATTTAATATTATGTAAATGAAAACCTCAGCGTGGGAGATAAGTAAATGGGGTTAAACTTTTTTTTTGCATCACCGTTAGCCCACAAATAATTGTTAAGAGTGCCTCTAAAATCGCGAATAATCAATTTCTTTAATGGCCTATATTTCATAATGTAAAATAAAAATAAACAAATTATTTCTAATCCGTATTAGATATTTACTATTCTTTTTGATAAAAAAAATATATCGCTAGCTTTAGGTGAGTATTTTGGACTCAAATCCAAAATTAAGTTTCGTATGTAACAGGCCGGGCAGCCGTTCCTCTCAAATATGTTTCATTTCACTCCTCCCTCAATCTCTTTCTTTAATATTATCTTTTCCCGCAATCTTTACTAATCCCTAGTCACGCCCCCACCCCCACTGAGACACTTATTATGTATGTTCTATCATAATTTTGAAATATTGTTTAGTATAAACTTTGCGCTGACGATGGAACGGTTGTTCCGAAACCGGTAGGCGTGAAAAATAAATGTGGTTAAAACAAAGTTTGATTGTTTCATTTGATAACCAGAAAGTAATCGCTTCATACAATAGTATAGATAAACATTCAACGCTGCGGCAAGACTAATTACAGGCGTATCTAAATACTTCCACATTTCAGAACATCTAAAAAGCCTGCACTGGCTCAAATGTCCTGAAAGAATCCAGTTCAAACTTTGCTGGGTGGTATTTAAATCAATTAACGGGATGGCCCCGGCTTACCTATCGGAACTCTGCATCCCAGAAAATTCCAATTCACGCCAGTCAACTCTTAGATCAGCGACGGCATCGGCAATCGGGAGGCTGAAGGAACTAAAGCGCACACCAGATACTAAGTTTGGTGAGCGAGCTTTCAGCGTGTCAGGCCCTAAAGCCTGGAATGGAACAGCCATACGATCTAAGATTGCTTAAAGACTCGACAGAATTCAGGTCAAAACTCAAAACTCATCTCTTCGGACAGTCATATCCATGAATGGTTCAGTTACCTAATGAACAAATAATTTTATTATTCGTAAATGTAAATAATTATTATCAAAAATCACAAAAAAAAACATTGTTTCAAATAAGCACCTACGCTTCTTTTGTCAATAACCTTCTAATGTATATAATACCAATGACAAATAGGATTTAAACAGTAACTTCAATGTCATGCAATGTGCAGTGTTTTCTAATATATGTGTCCTGTACGTGCAGCCATCATTAGTCAAGTCATACCATCTCAGCCCAAAACATTGTAATTTAATTAAGTTTTAATCTGGAGTGCCCTACCAGGTAAGTATGTTTTCTGTATATGTACATAATAAGATTAACCCTAGCAAATAGTATTTGTACAGCGCCCTTGAGGTGATTTTTCACAAAAACGGCGCTACATAAATCGTCCAAGTATTATTATTATTATCAGTTCAGAGCAAACCATTTAAAAATATCAAAAGGTCTGCGTACAAAACAAATTCAGAATTATGGAAACGTGAGACTATGTTGTTTATGGAAATATTTTACAAAGGCGGACCGAGGTGAGAACCCTGAGGAACACCGGATGTTACGTTGCTAAAATATGCATTAATTATAGCATCGAGCGAAATTGAGAATTAAACTCAAGATCGAAAGTTCAGTATTCAGTGTGAAATATTGTTAGTTTTAACACAGAGGCGTGATGAGCACCTTTGTATAAATACGAAAATAAAAATAAGAAAATAAAGATAATATCTATCATGGTTTCCAAAATGGGAGTTCAATTGCACCAAGAAAAAGATTTCCGTCATGGGGGCTTTAAATGTAATTACCACAAATTCGATATATTTAACACAAGATAATAAATGTTTTTAATATATACAATAATTCTGTTAATATTTTGTATGATATTTTACAACAATGAAAATTTCATATAACATCGAAAACCTTCACCGAAAATTGTACACAGGAATCGGGACGGTTCATTGTTATAGTTTACCTATTCTTCTGTACGACATGAAAACCGTGAAACTATATTATGCACTGATACGAAAGAAGGGATTTGTAAATATGAAACTTCACATGAATGCCTAAAACTTTCTGGATATTTAGGGTTAAGAACGTAAGGTTTCTTCATCAAATGGCCAAAAAATTAACTAGCCATAAGAAAATCATAAGTTTATTTAGAATAAGGTAAATTTTTCCTATTGGAACTCAGTAGAAAAACACATAACAGGTTCATAAAAATAAATAAATATTTGCATACGCGGAATAAATAAATATTCCAAAAAATGCACGTCATTTTACTTTACTTAAATAAAAATATATAAATACGTAAGGGGAATTGACGCCATATTTAACGTTAGTATGATATGACGTTAGTCGGAAGTGCCAACTGTAAAAAAAATTCTTATTTAATTCAACCTGATACCCTTAGTTGAACACGAGAACCTATAGGCCACTTGTAGATTCGTTGTTTGAGTTTTTACCCGTTTACGTCTATAACGACGACCGGGGCTTTAATCTGACAATTTTAAAAGAATTAATATTTTTCAGTTGGCACTTCCGACAAATGTCATATCATACTAACAGCATTAAAGATGGCGTCAATTCTCCTTACATATTTACGTATTTTTATTCACGTAAACTAATAAATTAAGTGCATTTTTTTTTAATAATGTGTTTTCCACTGAATTCCGATCGGAAATAATTACTTGGAATAAAGAGAGGTGTCAATAGCAGGATAACCAAATTTACTTTGTAGTGTTTAAATAAATGGAAGACGTGGTAAATGCAGACACGGTACTCCACGGCATCAAATTCACTGAGACTAGTACAGGGTGGCGTAAAAGTACCGTTATGGTTTGAATGTTTAATAACTTTTTTAATTTATTTATATTTTTATTTTTATTTCAAAATTTTGTGAAGGAAATCTACACAACAGAACAGCGATCAACAATTGTTGAATTTTATTTTGAAAATCAACGGTCACTCTCTACTGGATACTTTCCACAAATATGGAAACTTAGCTACCTAACTACTATATTCAAAAGTGGTGATAAATCCCTTGTTGAAAATTATCGGCCTATCTGTATTCAATCGTCAATACCAAAACTTTTTGAGAAATTGATTCTTAAGAAAATCAGTTTCATTGTAAACTTTTGTATCGCAACCAGTCAACACGGCTTTATCTCTGGCAGATCAACTTTGACTAACCTAACATTATACGAAAATTTCATTTCAAATGCACTTGCCAATAAACAACAAGTTGATTCCATATATACAGACTTTAGTAAGGAGTTTGATAATGTCTGTCATAAAATTCTCATTAATAAACTTTGGAAACTTGGCATTAATGGGAAACTATTATCCTGGTTTGAGAGTTACTTACTTGGGCGTCAGTTAACTATCTGTATCAATGATCATTTATCCTACATGTTCGAAGCTACCAGTGGCGTACCCCAGGGTTCGCATCTTGGTCCCATACTTTTTAATTTAATAATAAACGACGTAACAAACATATTCACCCGTGTTCTCATTTTAAAGTTTGCTGATGACATGAAGATATATAGAATTATTGATAATATCGAGGACTGTCTGTTGCTTCAATCTAATCTTAATAGCCTTTACGACTGGTGTCTTAAAAACAAATTAACTCTTAATGTAAAAAAATGCCAACTTATGAGATTCCACAGAAAAAAAAACCCATTGCTGTTTACTTACTTTCTCAATAATCATACCTTATTATCTGTTGATGAAATCAGAGACCTTGGTAAAACCTTTGACACTAAATTAACATTCATTAAACATATTAATAATATAACCAGTTAAGCAATGCAAATGTTAGGATTTGTCTTACGGATTTCGAAGGATTTCAAAAATTTAAGAACTGTCAAATTACTGTACACTTTTCTTGTTAAAAGTCAACTAGAACTTAACTCCAACATTTGGAATCCTTACTACAGCGTACATGAAAATTCACTTGAGCGAGTCCAACATAAATTATTACGTTACATTAATTTTAAATTGGGAATACCCATCGAAAACATTAATTACCTCTCTCTGTTCAATTAATGGGACTCGATACATTAAAAGAAAGAAGAGTTTGTTCAGACCTATTTTATTTATTTAAAATTGTTAACAACTTGTTGAACTCCCCTGAACTTCTTTCGTTAATATGTTGTATCATTGTAACAATATAGGATCAAACGCTGAACTCAATTCCATAATGAATCGTCTGCATGTACTTGATAATAAATATGTTTTGGACGATGCTATAAATATTGAAAGGATATCAACGTACAAATATTACTGTATTAAAACTGTTTGTCAGCGCTTCGATCATAATTAAACTTACTGTTGATTGTATTCACTCCTCAACAGACAGTTTGCGCCGGGATTTTTTAGCTATTTTTAATTATTTACTTTTTTTTTATTGCGATGTTATTCTTATTATTTATACTTGTATTTATAATAACCTACTCATTGTACTCTATGTAGATACCACAAGAGCTGCTTTTTTAAATTATAATTTTGTGTCATAAAAATCTTATAGTTACCGTTATCCACTTTCCCTGTACTTTACTCTTTTATATTTTTTATACTTATGTAAATATATATATATTTTTTAACCTATGTATATTCTGTATTTTTCTTCTTAAAATTATTGTTAATACTATGTATCATGCGGTATAAATTTTCGCTCGTGGTAAATTTCGAAAATACACAATATTATTGTTATTATTTCTATGTTATATAATTGTATTGCACTGTTGTAACTTAAGACTTGTTTGATGTAAAAGCCCTAGGGACGTAAATAAATAAATAAATTGTTTTGACGCAGCGTGCTTATCGTTGTTTTTTTTAATGAGCGTACTGGACCTTCAGCACCAACAATAAACCGCCTGGTTGCAAATTTTCGACAACATGGTACATTAAGACACCTTCCATGTACCGGAAGACTACGTACGGTCCACACGGAAGAAAATATCCAACGTGTTGTGGATAGTGTGCAGGACAGTCAAGAAACATCAACAAGAAGACGTTCGGCACAACTGGGGCTATCGAGGAGGTCCGTTCAGAGGATTTTGGCCACATTGCACATGATCCCTATAAGGTTCAGCTTGTGCAAGAATTGAAGCCGATAGAGTACCAACAATGGCTTGATTATGCCATTTCATTCCAAACCATAACAGTAGTTTTGCGCCAACCTGTATAAATGCATATCTGCTGAGCTGTTCCGGGCTGCAGTCTGTAGGGTAAACTGACTTTAGATTGGAGAGGGTACGGGAATAATAAGTTATTAACTTACCTCGTCTTTGGTCGATCCTTTCCTGACGAACAAGACATTCCTTTTTAATGTCAGGATAGTTAATATCTATTTCCGAGTATCCGTCACATTCTTGGGCATGTTCCTCTTTCGCTAGAATCCCCGGTTGACATTTGATCGCATACGCGTCTTCTGCCCCCTGTTTGACAATCCTGTACTGCAATATTGCATCACGCCGGGATGCCGGACTCTCGTCTTCGGGGATTGTTTCCGGTTCGGACTTTATGACCTTGATATCAGAGGTAGTAAGATCCATTTCACGCCCCTAACACGGCAACAGTTTGTTAACGATAAGGATGCGGGTGGTGTAAAGCGAGCGAAATTGAATACGCCAGATGAACAGAGTTTATAGATCTGGTGCATTTCTATGGAATTGACTATTGTTAAGTCCGATGCACAGAACGTAATGATGAACTCATTCACAACATGGAGCAAGTAGGAACTTATTCATTTCATGGCAATAAAAAAAATCATTTGACTTTTATTGGAATTCGGAGTTTTTAACGTGGTTGAAGACATTTTATTTTCCAAAAGCTTAAAAACCTTTGCACAAATACTAACACAATTTTTGTTTCGCCATTCTCGTAAGAACTTATAAGTTTGGGAGATTTTTCACATTTAGCTTTATTTAGCAGTTTTAATAATAAATAATGGTATCATCACTGGGATTTCCTGTGCTGAGGATTTCATTTACAAAATATTAAATTACATTATATTAAATCGACGTGCTTGATGAAAAAAATAAAAATAATTCTAAGGTGAGGAGTTTTAAGCGCAGTTGAGTGTTGTCGGTGTTAGTCCGTATGTTGTGTTAATATATTTCCTATTTGAGATCTCCCTGTTTAACGTACCCAGTGTTGTGTTTCATTTTTTAATTTATTATGGTTGTTGTGATTTTTAAAGGCTGGTGGGATTTTGTTGTAGAGTTTAGTACCGTAGTATAAAAAGTTTTTTTGTCCAAATTATAATAAATTATTTTGTAATTTCTTCAATAGATGGGTATTAATTTTGTGGCGTCATAAATATAATTTATAAATGAATTATAAATTACTTTGTATTCACCACTTTATTAGCATATGTA
This sequence comes from Halesus radiatus, assembly GCA_022606495.2. NCBI lineage: Eukaryota > Metazoa > Arthropoda > Insecta > Trichoptera > Limnephilidae > Halesus > Halesus radiatus. Next base: position 115,781 of record JAHDVE020004574.1, read on the forward strand.
TATATATCAACATGTTTCGAAAGCGATGCTTTCCTCATCAGGAGTATATATGTATTATTATTATATGTATAATACGTATTCCATACATTCCTGATGAGAAAAGCATCGCTTTTGAAATATGTTGATATGTATATATTAATAAAGTGGTGAGCTGTGGAAACGCTAAATATTTGCACAGGTCGGGTAGAAGAAGGAGGCAATTAGATAGGTGAATATTAAATGTATTTGCGACGTTAAATTGGACAAACTGAGGTGCCTGTCTACTTGCAATTTCTGAAAGAAAGAAAAAACTATTTTGGCTGTAAAAAGAATTTGATGATATTTTGTGTACTTTGCAATGAAACTACCAAGGCATCGATTGGTAATATAAAAATTGATTCTGTGATTGAACCAGTAAGTATTATTCTTCCTTATCGATAATCAATCAAAATTTGATAAGTTGGTTCCATATTATAATCCCCCAGTTCTTCCAAGTAGGCTTGAAGAGATTGATTTTTTGTAATTTTAGCGTAACTCTTTAGTAACTTTCTGAATAGAAGAGAACAAATCGAATCTTACAGTATGTGTATCTCCGGCACACATCTCACAAAACTCTAGTGTGCCAAAGGGATTCAATTAAATTGTTAATTAGTTGCGGAGATGAATGTATTTTTACACTTAGGTACAATTCACCTATAATGCTAACGAGACCCTGATATTCTACAATGTTTCCTTCAATGAAAAGCAGTTAAATTTGAGTATAAAATTCTCCAAGTTTTGTATGAAATTCATACAATATCGATTACTGCCTATTGAACCGCTAATCCGACTGGCTCGTGTGACGTCACACCCAACAAGCCATAGATTTCGTCCGTTTTGATGGGCTTTAAAAAATTGAAACTTTAACAATTATTTTAACCATGAAAACGAACTTAAAAAAAAAATTAAAAAACAGAAAATTAAGTGAGGATGTCAACATCAATAAAAAAAATAAAATAAATGGACTGGAGTTCCTCATTAGCCGTATTTGTGCGCAATATAACGCACAATTTCACAATACCGACATTCTGCACAATATCCTTTTATAATATTGAACCGAAGTAATAAGCATAAACACAAATTGATGCACAAGGATAAAATGCATCGAGAGCATCTCCGGTCCCGATCCTATCTTTCTCTTCCTCTCCACCTTTCCCTCTTATTTTGTTTTTTCTTTATCTTGTTAGCTTCATAAATAAAACATCTGCATTTAACCACTGTTAGGACAAGAAACTTTGTTGGCTTGTTTTATTAAAGTTCCTTTGTATTCATATTTGTATTAAAAGCTGTTTGTTTCTTACAAATAAATACAAACACAGCAAAGTTTTGCAATATTACAGTAACTGTCAACGACAGAGCGTTTGGGTGACGGAACCAGTAAAGGCTCGATCATTAGAACATATCCAAACTTTAACATTTCTTTTAATGCTTTTGTGTTTGAATCAGTGAATAATTTTGTGGCAAAGTAAAGGTGGAAGAGTGCTGGATTTTGCAGTAAGTCTTTGTTCGAATTACGCGTAAAACATTTGTTTATTTTTAAAGAAATTTAAGGATAGTTTTTACATAGATCTGTCGAACGCCAAATACTCTCATTAAGTTGTAAATTGAATTGCTGTGAGTAAGTTTAAGAATAATTTATATATATAGCTGATGTTTTTATAGCCGACAGTTGAGACATTTTAACGACAATCACATTAAAAAATTAAAAAATCCACACTAGCGACGCCATCGACTGCTGTATTTTTTTGTTAAATGCCGAAAATACATTTGCTGGTGCCGATAACTATAATGTGTTCACTCCTTCAACATGCTAATTTATTTTCGCCCGCAGGCGGCGTAGGCACTGAATTATTCTAATATGCGTTGAGAAATAACAGAACAGACGTTTTAATGTAAAAAAAATCCGTTTAGAAACAAATTCAGTCCCGCTTCTATCGCCGAGCACCTCGCATGCCCAGGAATTACGAAAAACATAGTGAGTGCCGAAAATAGTGATACACCGTCAAAGATATTGTTGTTTTAGACAAAGTAAACTGACTGACGTTTCGTACGCCAGGCAGCCAACAAAAATAAAACATTATGGACCATTCCTATCGACGGTTCTAACGAACAATGTCGGATGTGTAAATTAGCAACTTTGCACAAGGGCTGTAATAGTTGCAATATTATGTTTTTTCAATGAAATAAATAGAAATTTTTTATTAATTCATAAACTAAAGTTTTTTAGACAAGTTTTTTGTGCATAGCCCAAAGGGTAACAATTATTTTTATAAACAATAATTATGAGCCTGAAACACTCATCCAAATTGAAAAAACCTTCCGAGAAAAGATAAATGTCGTAAAAATGTACGTATAAACGTAGCTCAACGGTAGAGCATCTGACCGGCAATCAGAAGGGTGCAGGTTCGAGTCAGGCTAATAATTATTGTTTATAAAAATAAATAAATAGACTTTTATTCAAAATATCAAAAACAACACCATGTTTCTTCATCTCGAAAACAACAAAAATATTGAAACGAAACGTTAAACAGCTCTAATAAGAAGTTACCATTTGTACATCTGACATTGTTCGTTGGGACCGTCGATATGTATGTCAATAATCAGTTAGGTACACGTATAAATATAGGAGACAATTTGTAATAATACATAAAGCATAGCTTCAAGCTAAAATTTATTTTGAGTACTGCGCGGGTTTGCCAAAACTAGATGGGAACAGACATGGCTAAAAACTTAGCGTAGAGAAATCGTAAAAATTTCTTTTGAATTTTGTTGACCATTATTAATGTCCACATATCCCGCGAAGCAATTAATTAACCTAGTAAGTCTTCCCAGAGCCATCACCATTGGTAAGCTAGTTCTGTACCTGGGAAGAAACAGAAGCCTGTGAAAAATATTCTACTTCAGCCAGGATGTCAGGTATTGATAAGATACCGTTCAATAGTTTATGAGCCAAAAGCAGTAATGATATATCTCTCCTAAAACTTCAAAAAAAGCTTCAAAATATTTTAAAAATAATAAAACACTTTGCAACTTGATATTTTGATACCCAAAACATATTTAATTTCTTAGAACAGTCAATATGTCTACTTAGGAATTAATATCGACCAGGCAAACATAATGCAACTTCAACTTACTGCTACCTCAATTGATGATAAATTACTATGTTTTGCAAATACAATGTTCCCAATGTCAATGTAAATAAATAAATAGGGCTGATCTGAAACCGTTTGGTTTACATTTCTAAAAAAGTGATGCTCAAACAAAGAAAAATTAAGAAACCTGAGTCAACCCAACTCACGTTCAGTTGTTACCACTCGTTTCCTGTGAAACCTTTACCGAAAATTGTACTGTTCGTTTTTATGTTTTATCTGTTCTTCTGTATGGCATGAAAACCGTGAAACTATATTATGCACTGATACGTAAGAAAGGATTTGTAAATATGAATCTTCACGTGAATTTCTAAAACATTCTGGACATTTAGGGTAAAGGGCGAAAGGTTTCTTCATCAAATGGGCAAAAAACTAGCAATAAAAAAATCACAGTGATAAGTGAGTAGAATTAAGTTTAATATTATTGTTTTTCTTCTTTTTGTTATGTTTTAGCACTAGTTAAGTATTTATATACATAGGTATGTTTATGTGTGTTTTGTGATAGGATATGTTAAGGTAGATAAGTTATGAGATGTATGTTAAGATATGATAATTTAAGAGTAAATAAGTTAAGTTATGATATGATATGACGTGCTATTTAAGTTATAAGTTAAATAAGGTATGTTATACCATGCCATATTATGTTACGTTAAGTTATAAGCTATATTACGTTATGTTAAGATGTAAGCAATATTATATTATGTTATGGTACGTTACAAGTTAGATAAGCTATGTTTTATTACCCTATATTAAGTTAAGTTTAGTTATGATATGTTATGGGTAGTTAAGTGGTCCGTGGAAGGGAATGGCCGATACAGGTGCCGATGAGGCTCGCTATCCATCATGCCGCCAACCCTTCGGTAGCGCGAAGAGGAGGAAGGAACGTGAACAATGTCGAATTGGCACGTGGATTATCAGAGGAGGGATGGAAAGAAAGATTAATGAATTATGTGATACGATGGTAAGGAAAAGTTTGGATGTATATTGTATAACAGAGAGTATGAGAAAGGGGAGCGGTACGATGCAACATAGTGATACGCTCGTAATCTGGTCTGGGAGACCAGATACGGAGAGGGCGTGTCAAGATGTTTCAGCATTACTGTCTCCTAGATTGGTAGAATGTATGTTGCAGTATGAATGTGTAAGTCCGAGAATAATGTGGATCCGATTCAAAATCGGGTTGACAAGAGTGTTTTTAGTTATATGCTATGCTTCTGTCAACTCTGAAAGCGATGAAGTGAAAGATGATTTTTCGAGTGGTGTGAGCGATGTGATGAGATTAAAAAATATTAATGAAAGGATTATCATGGCTTTTAATGGGTGGGTACGAGTTGGATAAAAGAACGAATGATAATGGTAACAGAATGCTTGAAGTATGTTAAAAGTGGAACCTTTTTGTAGCGAATACCTTCTTCAATCATAAAGGGATCCACCAATATACGTGGGAAAGAGGGAATGAAAGGTCAATGATCGATTTTGTGGTAATTGACTATAGGTTGAGAGCCGTCACCGAAGACACAAGAGTTTTCAGAGGGGCTGAGTAGAAACCGACCATTTTCTGGTTGCGTCGAGAGTAAATCTCTTCCGCGGCTGGCGCTCTAAAGTGAAAATGATGTCGACTCCAACTAGAGTCAGAATAGAAAAACTGCAAAACGATAATGTAAGAAGTAAGTAAGAAAGTTGTGTAGAGATGAGATTGAATGATAAGGATATGGACGGTCTAAGCATAGACGAAACATGGGATCACATAAAAGTGAGCCTTTGTGAATCTGCTAGAGAGGTATGTGGGATAAGTACGCAAGGTAGGAAGAAAGGTGATGCATGGTGGGATGATGAGATTAAAGCACTGGTCTCAGAGAAGAAGAAAGCGTGGTTATGTCTGATAGCGACTGGCAGTGCTTCTAGCGAAGAGAAGGATAGAGCGAAAGAAGTTTATAATGGATGCAAGAAAAGAGTACGTGCTGGAGTGAAAGAACAAAAGAAACGCCTGGAAGAGGAAGAGGGGATCAAAATGACAAACCACTTCCAAGAAAACATTAAACTGTTTTGGAAGGAGGTCAATGGAATGGTTCAGAAAGCGGGTGTGTGAAAGTGATAAAACCGAAAGATGGAAAAATGCTGACGAATGAGAAAGATATAAAAGAGAGATGGATGAAATAATAATAATAATGTTTTTATTTAATTTCTAATACAATTACAAACATGTTATATTTAATACGTAAGAGAAATTACAGGTACCTATTTAGTATTTGTAAAACAATGTACAAGGAAAAAAATATATACTAAAGATAAAAAATAAATTCAGGCAGTGGTGAAGATCGCGTCAATGAGAAGAGATTCTTTCAAGAATCAATAGAATTTCCCTTTTGAATCTTTCCTCACTGACGCAAAATATGTCGATATCCTGTGAGATTTTGTTCAGGAGCAATATACTCCTCCCCACCGGGAGAACCATTGGCAGGTTGGTTCTACAGGTAGGAAGATAGAATAATCTATGAATAATCTAATACCTTGAAGAGGTCTTCCAAAGCAACCCAAGTGATAGTGATTCTAGTTGCGAGTCAGGTATGAATGACGATAGGGTGAATGTTCCCAAAATCAGCATGGATGAAATTAAAAGGTCAATTAAATGTATGAAAAAAGGTAAGGCTGTTGGTTTCGACAATATGGCTGATGAATACTTTAAAGGAGATAACCGTATAATGCTCACATGGTTACGCTTTTTAACCAGTGTTCAGAGGAGGGTTACACCCCATTAGATTGGAGAAGAGCTGTGATCATGCCTCTATACAAAGGTAAAGGGTCAGGCATGGAATGTGGAAATCACTGGGCTATTAGCCTGCTTAGTTCAGTTGAAAAGCTGTATGGTAGGATATTGATTGAAAGGGTACAAATGGAAACAAAGGATAAAATATGGGATGTGCAAGGTGCATTTATGAGTGGAAGGGGGTGCATGGATCTGATTTTCTCGTTGCGTATGCTCACAGAGAAGTTTCTGGCAAAAAAACAGAAACTTTTCTGTGCTTTTGTAGATCTACAAAAAGCATACGACAGAGTTGACAGAAAAAAGTTATCGAAGGTGTTGTCTAAGTATGGTGTGAATACAAATCTTATACAGGCAATCGCATCTCTGTACGAGGGAAGCGTTGCATGTGTTAGGGCAAACGGTGATTTTACAGGGTGGTTTGACATCACAAAAGGTGTTAAACAAGGCTGAGTAATGTCACCGTGGTTATTCAATCTATACATGGATAATTGAATGCAAGAATTGAAAGAGATGGGCTTGGGAGCGAAAATGAGTAGTCTGCAAGTATGTTGCTAATACTATAGAAGATCTACAGTCCCTCGTATCTAGGATGAACGAAGTATGTATGAAGAATGAGCTAATGATGAATGTAAGTAAGTCTAAAGTCATGGTGTTTGAAAGAGAGAGTACGAAAACAGTATGCAATATAGTTGTGAATGATGAATACTTGGAGCAGATAGACGAGTTTGTGTATTTGGGTAGTATGTTAACGAGAGATGGAAAGACTGATAGGGACATTGAAAGAAGGGTGAATAGAGGAAACTCAATTAACGGAGGAATGAACGCGGTTGGAATAAACAAAAAGTTGTCCAAAGAAGCGAAGCTAGCAGTCCACAATGGAGTGCTGATACCAATTCTGATATATGGCAGTGAGGCATGGAACTGGCAGAGGAAGGATGAAAGTAGACTGAATGCTGTAGAAATGAGATCTCTGAGACGAATGTGTGGTAAAACCATGTATGATCGTGTGAAAAATGTTGAGATTCGTAAAGAATGCAAGGCTGATGTAAGCGTAGTGAGCAAGATTAAGAAAGGGACGCTTAGATGGTTTGGGCATGTAGAGCGAATGAATGAAGAAAGGAGTGCAAGGAGAATATATGACGCGAATGTGAATGGAAGAAGAAGCCGACGACGTCCAAGGAAGACGTCGCACGATCAAGTAAATCAAATACTCGAGTCGGGCCATGTCAGAAGTCGGAATAACAGAAGAGAATGTATGAGACGTTGTATGAAACTGAATGAAGCAAGAAGTGTATGCCAAGATCGAGTTGTTTGGCCGTCCGTCCTCTCTGCTTACCCCTGCAAAAAACGGCGTGATGGTTAGTTAGTTAGTTAGTTAACTGAAAACGTCAGATGAACAGTGTTTAATAGATCTTGTGCATTTCTATGGTATTATCTATTGTTAAGCCTGATGCACAAAACGTAATGTTTAACTAATTCACAACATGGAGCAAGTAGGAACTTATTCATTTCATGGCAATAAAAAAATGCATTAGACTTGATATATCCTTTGGTAGTAGCCATAAGTAATGACAAAATTCACAAACATACTCATTTATTAAACATGTGCATTTCAATTCCTTATAATTTTTCCAGACTAGACAGGCCTTTAATAAATTGCACAAAGGAGAGCCGCGTGCATTTTGTTAGGACCGGAAACCATCGTTAAGCTTAAAGCACACTATTTTAGAAAGACGGCATTATTTTACAAAAGTACAGCCAGCCGAGGACAGAAATAAAACCTAAAGGGAATTGAGTGGCCCGTCAGACAATACGGGTCATAAAACGACCATTGATGGCCAAACGACCTTGCTAAACCGTGAGACTAAGTAATCTTTCTATTGAGAAATATATTAGACGATAGGAAATATTTCATAATGAACTTTAGAATTAATTAACTAGATATTAGAACATTATTGTAAACCTAGATTAAGTCATAGAATAACGAAGTCGTACTGAATATGTTTATCCTGACTAAAAGATGCCTTTAGAGAAAATTACGATTAAGATGCGAAACGGGTCTACCGGCGACATCTAGCGACAAAATTGGTAACGCTAGCGCCAGGCCGTTGCAATATTTCGATCAACGGAGATGGAGAGAACTAGATCCCTACAGATGGTTACAGGCAACAGAACTTTTTGACGAGAGGACAGTAGGTTTTACGCTTCCGCTCAGGAAGGTACCTATCCTTGACCCTCGAAGAGGCTGCCCAGGCCCTCTGACGACAGGTGGCTTGACGCTTCCGCTCCAAAAGGAAATCCGATCTCCGCCCTTTGGAGATCTACCGTAGAGACCGCACAGGCTCTGCAACGTTTTTAAGCTTCCGCCCCAGAAGGAAGTCCGATCTCCGCCCCTTGGAGATCTACCGTGGAAACGGCCCAGTTTCTGCACCGCGAGTCGACCCCACGCTTCCGCGCACGAAGATACCGATGTTCGCCCTTCCGAGATCTACTGTACAAGACCCTCCCCCACTCGCTTCAGCCCAGGAAGATACTGATCTTCGCCCTTCGGAGATCAAAACTTCGATGACCAGCCACTGGACCCTGGACAGCCATCAGTAAAGGGAAGTGCCTCTGAACTCTCATTATAATTCTTCCACCCTGTCACCCATTGAATATTACACTTTCACTTATTATCAACACCTAAGACAAACGTTTACGTAGGATAAGTAAGACTTCTCCATATAATTAAGCCCAGTGAATCCCTAGTTTTAAGAATTAACTTTCCGTATAATTAAGCCCAGTGAATCTCTAACTTTAAGAATAAACTTTCTCGTATAATTAAGATAAGTGAATATCTAGTTTTAAGAATACAAACTTTTACGTAGATTTAAGAAAAGTGAATAGCTAATTTTAAGAACAAAGACTTCACATAGAATTAAGTACTTGACTCTAATTTTAATTATATTTTATACCGGATTATGATTAACTTTAGCTTAAGACTAACCCCACGATTAGAAAAATAAATAACTTATTGTAATTACATAAAACAAGTTTCAGTTCCCACCATTTTGCGTTATTCCTAGATAATATTACCCATTTAGTAATTAGCGTCTTATCATAATGTATGAAGACGAAATTTTTTTACAGTCGGTAGGTAAAGCAGTAAAGCTATACGTATAAAATGATATTCATTGTACTGGTAATAAAAAATCAGGGATATGATTTAATACCGACCGTCAATGGAGATCATTACTATCAGTGTTTACTTCTGTGATTTTCGTTTGTCTATGGATTTGCCAGTAATCGGCATCTCTTTTGGTATTCTAACCTCCACACCCAATGTCGTTGATCCGCATTTCTGAAACAATATCGAATAAACTACACAATATTTGTTTTAAATATAAACAATTTGAAATTATTACAATAACTATCACTATGTCATAGCAAATTTCTTAAAAGCCAAGCTCTTCTACTTTTCTACTGACGTTTCTTCGATACTTTGGGATTGACAGACGCGCTTCGCCTTGTAGGTACATAGGTCTCACTTTATTGACTAACACATAAGCTCCTTAATTGTATCTTGTTTACTATAAGGGTATATCGTTTAACACTTGATTGAACAGTTTTCACAGCATTTGCGATATAACATATTATATTGAGCTTCCCCAACGCCAACCAGGTTAACACGTGACAAACAAGAGTACACGTGTTTGTTCTTACGGCCGCTCTCACACGTTAAACCAATCAACCGACATGTCTTGACCCAAAAGAAAATAGATATCCCGATTCTATTTAATAAATTTCACCGTTTTGTTTACATTTACACTCAATGTCAATAATAGACGTCAACGCGCGTTTTACTTCTGTCCCATTAAATTCATAAACCAATATTGTTTATTTTACGGAAAAATATGATATAGTTCATGCAATATGAGACAATTGGTTCGACCCACGTAAAACTACACCAATGTCAACTGTACTTTCATCGGTTTTACACGTTTCTCTTTTTGGTCCAGTTTCTTTGGACTCGGGATGATAAAATGGACGTGTCCTGTTTTTGGTCACGATTTTTCTACAATTTAGCGCGCTTCAAATTAAAGTGTAATTATTTTGCGTAACTATAGTATCATGTTTTTTTTATGGAAATGTTGCGTGTTTATCTCGAGATGCCTTTACAATATTGTTAAGAAGATTAAAGTCAGACTAGACTATATTTATTACTGATTGTGAACGCGTGTTTCTGTTCGGTTTTGTGAAGTTCGCCTATATTTTTTTGACATTTTGTGAATATGTTTTTTACCGATTTTTTTATTCGTTCAAAAATATTGTTTTCCTACTGGAAACTATATCTGTAAATGAGAATGAAATCGTCGGTATGAAAATAATGACCGTGTAAAGCAATATTCTTCATTTGGGGCCCGATATGGTCTATATATGGGGATCGGTGTGAAAAAACCATCCTATAAGCGTGGCTTTAACTGAAATTGTACCGTTTAACCATTTCGTACCGTTTATATATTTTAAAATACGTGGATTTCATATGTTTTCCTGCCTATTTAAGGCCAGAAAAACCCTTGGGTTTCTTTTTCCAATTACTATAATAACAGGTTTTTAGGGCTATTTTTTAATCGTATTTTATTTACCCTTTCAAGAGGTCGAGATATTTATACATTGAAGTGCATGTTTTGTTTTTAATCAAGGCAGATTTTTTTTAATGGAGATTTCAACGGTGTTTTTATTACAAACTTACAAATATTTTTTTATCATTTTATGTGAAACACGCCCCTTGACAGCTAATGATTGTTCAAACGAAAGTAGCAATAACTTTCAATGTACCGAATAAAAAAAAAGTTTGCCAAAATATTAAAAATAACTCTACCAAATACTATCAAGTATTAAATGTCTTCTTCTACTGCCAGTTTAATTTAGGTCTAAAGGGTTTCGCCATATTTTCTGTAGGTCTCATTTGTGAAGCAAACATTGCCGTTGTTTCTGTCAAGTCCTTAACTGAGCGGTTGCTCTTCTGTCGTTTCATTGGTAAAAGTGGCCGTTTATTGCCGAGTTTTACGTAAACGATAAATTGATTCATCCTGCGCATTTACGTGAGGAAAATCAGGCGCTTTATCCCCCGGGGCTTAATTTTATTCATTCAATCCCCCTGATGATCCATTCAAAGCTCTTTTATAACTACTTAAAAAGAACTAATTATAATTTTTTGCTTAAAGTCCACTTGTGTTTAAGCTGAGAACAATAACCATCACATAACAAGACGCTATCACAGCATTGCCATGGATCTTACCAACCCAGATAGTGTTTCCATAAAGACGGAACCAGGGTCCCAGGAAGACGGCGTAGGTGTAATACCCTATACGGATATAGAAATCGAACTTCTGGATGTAAAGAAGGAATGTTTGCAGTATGCCGAGGGTGTTCAGCCAACTGGTATGTTGCATTGCGTATATCACGTGTCATTTTTATGAAATAAAACTATTCTAAAGTCTCCAATTTTAATTCCCTTCTTCGTTGTTTCTCAGTGGTATCTTTAACGGTAATTGTTTTGTTTTGAAATTTGTAACTTTTCAAGTGCTCTCTCGGAAGGAAAAGTCTAAAAATATTTTAATTTTTATTGTTTAATTTTATGAATATTAAATATGATGATGGAAACGACAGGATTATTAATTAATGCTCGGTATTATTGTTAACTCTTTATTACCTACGAATACAGGAGATCTTAAGGGCCTAGCCGCTAGCTCGGTAGCTATTATGGGAATGGGCAGAGCGAGTGAAACTGCCCTATTACAATTATATCTTACTATTTGTATTTGTCGATCTCTGCTACTGCGGACTCAAATGCTGCACTTTTAACATTATTTCATAAAATATTATTTGAATACACTTAAAATTTGTTCCCTATAAGTATAAGTTACTGCGGCACCGGGAGCTTAGTTTCACTGTTATGAAAAGCAGGCAATGAATTTAAGAAAACATCGAAATATTACCGATATTTACCTTATTTTTATTTACCTAATTATTGTACTTTATCCACCTTATAAACCTTATCCATCTTTTCAGACTTAATAACGGACCCGACGTCGCATCCTGGAGAGAAACCGTATTCATGTTCTGACTGCAACTATTCATGTTCTCTAAAGGGAAATTTAAGACATCACATGCGCACCCATACTGGAGAAAAACCTTTCTCGTGTTCCGACTGTAATTATTCGTGTACTCAAAATGGATCTTTAAAACGTCACATGCTCACCCATACCGGAGAAAAACCTTTCTCTTGTTCCGACTGTAACTATTCATGTTCTCAAAAGGGAGGTTTAAAATGTCACATGCTCACGCATACTGGAGGAAAACCTTTCTCGTGTTCTGACTGCAATTATTCATACTCTTATAAGGGATCATTAAAACTTCATATGCTTACCCATACTGGATTAAAACCTTTCTCGTGTTCCGACTGTAACTATTCATGTTCTCAGAAGGGATCTTTAAAAGTTCACATGCTTACCCATACTGGAGTAAAACCTTTCTCGTGTTCCGACTGCGACTTTTCATGTTCTAGAAAGGGATCCTTAAAACTTCACATCCTTTCCCATACTGCAGTAAAACCTTTCTCGTGTTCTGACTGCAACTATTCATTTTCTAATAAGGGATCTTTAAAACTTCACGTTCTTACTCATTCTGGAGACAAACCTTTCTCGTGTTCCGACTGCAATATTTCTTTTTCTCAAAAGGGAACTTTAAAACTCCACATGTTCACCCATACCGGAGAAAAACCTTTCTCTTGTTCCGAATGCAAATATTCATGTTCTCAAAAAGTTAATTTAAAAAGTCACATGCTTACCCATACAGGAGTAAAGCCCTTTTTATGTTCCTACTGTAGTTATTCATGTTCTCGAAAGCGATACTTAAAACTTCACATGCTTACCCATAATTGAGAAAAACCCTTTTTATGTCGCTACAACATATATTGCATGTCGGAAAACAGATCAGCATATAAAAAATTGGCAAAAGAAAGCCAGAAAATCATCAATAGATCAAAATTTGAGCGCAACCTATGGATCAGCAAAAAGCTAGCTGCCTGCCCGCATGGCAGCGGAGCATTCTAGTCGCTAGCGGATTCCATAGGTCGCAATCTCTGCAAATCTATTCTGCCACCTCTTACCATATCTGACGGTTCACTAGCGAATACCTCCACCGAAAAGGTCAACCTTTTAGTTTAAATGTTCCTGGAAAACTCGGACGGCGAGGACCAAGGCGCCATCCCGCGGTCGGTTCCTCACTGCGGTTTCCATACGAAAAAGCTGAAGATCCGGCATCAGGATGTCACTCCACGTTTTACGGGTACTCGATGTTAATAAAGGTAGTGGACCTGACGGAATTCCGGTTATGCCGAGGTGTGTTGCAGAAATAGAATAACAAAATTATTAACGCCCGTCAATACGGATTCCGGCGGAGCCGCTCGTGTGGTGATCTTCTCGTGTATGTGACGCATGTTCGGGGGCGGTTCCTTTAACATCACGGTGAGATTCAAACGATCTCACTGGACATTTCCAAGGACTTCCACAGGGGTTGGTACGGAGAACTTTTCAACAAATTGCCTTCTTACCGACTTCCCGTATCCTTGTTTACGTGGTTTCGTGACCTTTGCTCTTTGACTCTGCTGAAACGGGTCGTCCGTTTAATAGATTCCCCTATCCTTACAAACGGATTGCAATCTTTGGAGCACAGACGTCAGGTGGGAATGCTGTCCTTATTCTACCTGTATTTTGATGGAAGATGCTCTGAGGAACTAGAGTCATTGATCCCTTCGGTTCCAGTGCACACTCGGGAAACACGCCAAACGCTCCCCCGACATTCGCACACGGTTGACATTTGTCACATGAGATCGGATCGCTTCTACGACTCGTTCTTGTGTTCAACAGCTTGGCTGTGGAATGATCTGCTGGCCTCTGGGTTTCCTTCCTCCTACAACATGGGTCTCTTCAAGACCCAGGTTCACTAATTTCTATGCCCTAAAATACCTTCCACACACCATCCCCAAATATGTCATAGCTATTGTAAAAAAAATCCATCACTGAGATGGCTCCACCTTACATTTCCGAACTATGCGTTCCGAAAAACATTGGTCTTAGGCAGTCAACACTTATCTGCATCATTACCGGCTATCGGGAGGATAGAACCAAAACCCGAATACTAAGTTAGGAGATGGACCTTTTGGTGTATCGGGACCTAAAGCTTGGAGTAAACTCCCCTCTGAACTTAGATGCATTTCAGGCCCAATAGGATTTCTGTCCAAACCTTTTTAGACTTTCATATCCTTAATCTCAACATACCTGCGAGTGCCATCTTGCATTGTCTATAAATAAGAGTACATCTTAATTACACTTTACAATTCTCAATTTGCTTCTCATCAACGAATATAGATTTAGGAAGGTAAATCTAATCAAATCCATGCTCTGTACCGCCCTTCATAAATTTTTCTTTCCTTTCCGTAAAACGAACATTAATAATTAGGAAAAATAGCACCTCCCATAACATGCCTTGCACAGTGTTTCCAATGTTATGTTCTCTGCGTGGCCAAATGTATATACAATTATCTAATAAACCGTGTAAATCTAAAGAGACTTGCCCGGTAAGTATTGTATATTATCTGCCTATAAGTAATACGTTCAATCTAACGCGGCATCACGCTTATATGTGATTCAGGGTACATGAGCATTTTCGCCAAAGTTTGTATATATTTTTGAATTATTAATTATAACGGATCGGAAAATTATCTTGCCCAAATTCTTAATTAAAATTATTTTAATATTGCATTAATCAACATTTTGTTGAAATATTGCTCTCACTAACTCACTAATACTTTGCCAAAAAAAACACCGCACACGTTTGAAATTATTGTTAGATTCTTTTTTAACAGAAATTAAGAGTTTTCTTTTATGTGGCCAGCAGATTCCTTATTCTATAGAGATTCCAACATTTCAGCAAAATATTGATGCAATATTAATATCATGACCTCGGTCTTGATATTTTTCCTTTCCGTTCCCATGAAACTTAGATTAGACGCTGATTAAATGAATGTAACACTTTTATTACAACTTCCCCCTTTCAGTGACAAAAAACAATTAGTTTTAATGTTTAAGTTGTATTATGCGCATAATATTTGCTGCACTGCAGCTAGGATTGTAACATTAGTTACATAGAAAATTATGAACAAAAAGACAAGAAATTCACATTAATTATATGAATAAAAGGATTAACAAACACTCAAACCATCACAAAAAAGTGTGATAATAATATTTATTGAAATAATACAAGAATTTTGGACTACATTTTCTTGCTTTTTATGACCGTCCGGTTTCGAGGCTAAGCGAAACCGGTAGGTCATAAAAAATAAATTATCTCTGGTATTTTAATATGTTAAACCACAAAGTAATTACTTTCTACGAAAATGTAATAATAATTTAAATATTTATTTATTATACCCCCAGATCATATAATATAGAGAGATATGTTGTTATTCATTTCTACCATGGAATTCATTTTTACTATAGAATTCCTATGTCGCCTCTTCTATAACCCATAGTACTGGATGCTCACTCTTACGCGAAAGTAACCGCCCCTGTCCACACCCACACACCAAGCATGTTAATTTCCTTGGCAAAAATGCCGAAACAAACTTCTGTACATACGCATTCCAAAGCCAAATATTTAAATGACATACGATAGAGCTGACGGGAAACAAGAATCGACATTTATAAATGTAACTGACGGCGGGCCGAGGGTTTCGACACCTCTCTTATTCGGCGCGAAAGTCCACTCGTAATAGACCACCTGACGTCACAAGACTGAAAATTTGTAAGGTGATGTATCCGAAGACACTCTCGTTCCCTTCGAGGGATGTCAGGTAGGCGAATGCTGCTGGTCCTCACGCACCCAGTGTATGTATGGGGCACTAGGTGGGCCACACCTCTGCCGGGTCCTGGCCTCGCAGTGACGTCCTCTTTTCTCGAGGACGTAGGCCCAGGACTTCTTCGGGCAGAGGGGCTTGGCGAGGCAGCAGATGGTGGAGAGGGCCAAGGTCAAATAATACAATAAATTTGTTCTTGTTCACAAGTGACAAGTTACGAAAGACTTTATTTTTTATAAGTTGACGTATTTAGTTGATTTGTCGAACGCGGCAAGATGTTTGCCCCCTCGGTGCGGCGGCCCGAGAGGGGAGGGGCGAGCTCACCAAGCTGTCATGCAGCGTATATGTTCTGCGTCATACTGTCGGCGACCCATATCCCGAATTGTTTTATGTCGGCGGACGTCTAAATTAAGACATTTAAAAAATTTCCTGACCAACATATAAACACTTAAAACATGACATTTTATGAAAAACTACATAAAAAGGTTTTCTTTAAAGTGATCAGATGATTTAAAATTAAGGTTTTCACGTTGATTCTAACTGTGTCTATTTCTGTCAATGTTTCCCACCTCCAGACAACATCGTGCTTTCAAATATAGCTTCGCTATCTGGTCGTAGGGAGCAATAAAAACGAAAAGAAAACACAAATTTATAACACAATTCTACTTTACAGCAAGGCTTAAAAGTAAAGTTGATTTTCCCACCGCAGTATTTTATTATACTGGGCTGGGCAAGTTGCAATTACACATACAATGTTAAATATTAAAACATAATTATAAATCACAATTAAAATACCATTTAAACTATTAAAACATAAAATAAAATTCAATAATAATTCGATACAAAATGAGATGGAGTTCGCATTACGATATTTTACTCTATCGGAGTCTGGCGCGTTTATCCAATTTCTTGAGTGGTCCCAATAGATTCCCCAAGGAATGCGACCAGTTCAACGCGTCTGTGACAATATATAAGAATCGATGTTTTACGAAATTATTCAAGATTCACTTTCATTTTGTTTTCTCAGAGCAGAAAAAAAAGAATAAGTGTGAGGTGGACTCGGGGCGTGTTTAGGCTGTCCTGACTAACAACCCATATTAATTGTTTCATACCAATAATAAAGTAACTAAATTTTGCACGTGTAGTTTTTTTATTGTGTCTAATAATTGTATCGCATGTAATGTATTTTTTTGTTCTAGTAATATCCATAAGATTTAAGCGAAGTGAATAGTTAATATTAAGAACCTAGACTTTACGTATAATTAAGTACTTGACTTTAATTGTAATGATATTTTTTACCTAATTAAGATTAACTTTAGCTTAAGACTAACCCCACGAATAGCGATAATAAATGCCTTCTAGTAAATACATAAATTGCTTTTCAGTTCCTAACCTTTTTACGTTATTCCTAGAATTATAACCCACTGCATTAATTAGCGTCTTATCAGACTATTGTATTTAAATTTGTAAACTTTTTAACTTGATTGAAAATAGTTTTCTGTTTCTAAAACTTAAAAAGCTTTGCACAAATAGTAACACTATTTTTTATTTCGCCATTCCCACAAGAAGTTATTGGTTTACGAGATTTTTCACATTTAGCTTTATCTTCTTTTTTTTATAACAAAATAACAAATAATAATATCCACGCTGGGATATGGAACACATCGTATCTTACGATGTGTGTAACTTCGGCGCACATCCCACAAACTCTGGTGTGCCAAATGGATCCATTTTAAAGCCCTTCCACATGAGCGGGCAGTCCAGGGGGTTTGCCATAAATAGGCAAAACGAACCGCGTAGCTCCAAATTCCTCGCCCAGAAGAAGGGCACCACAAGATTTAAAAAAAACTGAACGCAGGACTACACCTAGTATTTCAAGTCGAAACCAAGCGTGTACCGATCAGCGGGCGGGCGGGCCAGCAGTTTTGCCACCGGCAAAAATATATTAAACGTGTTTTTAGTTTTTTACTCGCCAATATTGGCAATACTCTGGTATTTGCTGAGCGAAGCTCTTTAGGAGTTTGAAATTTCACTTTGGAAAGCGCCTTATTTATTGTCCTAAAATAGTAAATGATATAAGGCTGTATCAACCTAAAATCGTAGAAGAAATATGACCTTTTCGTTGTTGTGGTAATACTAGGTTAGTCTATTTACAATTTGCTATTGAGATCTAACAGAAATAGAGGGTTTATTCCAAAACTTTTTTAAATCATTTGCAACTATTTCACATACCTACTTTTTCACAGAAGGATTTTAGGCATTGAAAAGCTACAGCTAGCCATTTCTAGTCAATAAATAAATCAGAAATAATACTTTATTAAATCCGAACAAATTTGTTTCGCATTCTATTTGTATTTTTCACGGTCACCAAGCATTGGATATGATCAATTCTATACTGTCTTAGGCATTTAACGAATCGGTCACAATCGAGTTCGTGCGGTTATTTCAATGAAAGTGCCCTCCGCGGGGATGTCTGTTTGTGACTGACTGACTGTGTCTGTGGAAATGTTATTGTCAAAGGTCATGCGGAAGAAGGGGGCAATTAGATTGCTGAATATCAAAAAAGATGTAAAACTTTCGTGTCAGTGCACAACCTGAAGATGGAGAAAGAATTTGATGATATTTAGTTTACTTTACAATTTATTTATTTATTTATTTACGCCCTTAGGGCTTTTACATAAAACAAGTTAAAACAGTGCATTACAATTATGAACATAGAAATAATAACAATGTGCAATGGCGCAAACTGTGTGTTGAGGAGTGAATACAATCAATAGTAAGTTTAATTATGATCGAAGCGCTGACAAACAGCTTTAATACAGTAATATTTGTACGTTGATATCCTTTCAATATTTATAGCATCGTCTAAAACATATTTATTACCAAGTACATGCAGACGATTCATTATGGAATTGAGTTCAGCGTTTGATCCTATATTGTTACAATGATAAGGTAATTTGTGGCGTACTGTTCGACCCGGTACATGGAAACATATTAATGAGAGAAGTTCAGGGGAGTTCAACAAGTTGTTAACAATTTTAAATAAATAAAATAGGTCTGAACAAATTCTTCTTTCTTTTAATGTATCGAGTCCCATTAATTGTAACAGAGAGAGGTAATTAATGTTTTCGATGGGTATTCCCAATTTAAAATTAATGTAACGTAAAAATTTATGTTGGACTCGCTCAAGGGAATTTTCATGTACGCTGTAGTAAGGATTCCAAATGTTGGAGTTAAATTCTAGTTGACTTCTAACAAGAGAAGTGTACAGTAATTTGACAGTGTTTAAATTTTTGAAATCCTTTGAAATCCGTAAGACAAATCCTAACATTTGCATTGCTTTACTGGTTATATTATTAATATGTTTAATGAATGTTAATTTAGTGTCAAAGGTTATACCAAGGTCTCTGATTTCATCAACAGATAATAAGGTGTGATTATTGAGAAAGTAAGTAAACAGCAGTGGTTTTTTTTTCTGTGGAATCTCATAAGTTGGCATTTTTTTACATTAAGAGTTAATTTGTTTTTAAGACACCGGTCGTAAAGGCTATTAAGATTAGATTGAAGCAACAGACAGTTCTCGATATTATCAATAATTCTATATATCTTCATGTCATCAGCAAACATTAAAATGAGAACACGGGTGAATATGTTTGTTACGTCGTTTATGAATAAATTAAAAAGTATGGGACCAAGATGCGAACCCTGGGGTACGCCACTGGTAGCTTCGAACGTGTATGATGAATGATCATTGATACAGACAGTTAACTGACGCCCAAGTAAGTAACTCTCAAACCAGGATAATAGTTTCCCATTAATGCCAAGTTTCAAAAGTTTATTAATGAGAATTTTATGACAGACTTTATCAAACGCCTTACTAAAGTCTGTATATATGGAATCAACTTGTTGTTTATTGGCAAGTGCATTTGATATGAAATTTTCATATAATGTTAGGTTAGTCAAAGTTGATCTGCCAGAGATAAAGCCATGTTGACTAGTTGCGATACAAAAGTTTACAATGAAACTGATTTTCTTAAGAATCAATTTTTCAAAAAGTTTTGGTATTGACGATTGAATACAGATAGGCCGATAATTTTCTACAAGGGATTTATCACCACTTTTGAATATAGGAGTTAGGTAGCTAAGTTTCTATATTTGTGGAAAGTATCCAGTAGAGAGTGATTTGTTAAACAGTATATAAAGCGGGACAGATAAACTTTGGGCACAATTCTTAAGTAAAATGGAAGGAATTTTATCAGGTCCCGAGCTTGTTTTTGGTTCAAGTGATTTAATACAGGCTATAACGTCTTCAATGTCAATGTGTATTTGTGATAAGTATAGATTTATATCTGAAGTGAAGTTCGGAATTAAATCGTCTGGAATTTCTGGTTCATACACGTCCTTAAAGAAATCTGCAAACATGTTAACAATTTCTTTAATTTTATTGGAGCTGTTTTGTCTGTAACGAATATTTCCGGAAATACCAACTTCATTATTTTTCAATGATTTTGTGTATTTCCAAAAGTTTTTTACATCATGAATTATCGTGTTCTCAACTGAATTTATGTAATTATTATAACATCTTTTTGCCATTTTTTTGCAATCTTTTCTAATATTGTTGAATGCCATATAATTGGTAATTGTTCTGTTTTGTTTATATTGTTTATGTGTTTCTTTTTTAATAAAAGTTAACTGAACTAATTCTTCGCTGAACCATATAGGATACTTTCATACTTTATGATGAATTAGAGGGATTGTGTCGGAAATGATACTATTCAGTTGAGAGTAGAATAGTTCAACGCTATCGTTGAGATCGCCTTCCGTGAGAACAGACCAATCCACTTTGTTAAGTGCATGATTAATGTTCTGGTAATTGGCAGTATTAAAATTACGACTACAATTTTTAATTAGGGGGTCACACTCTATTGTATTAGGTGTAAGTATTGTAAGTGGAGGGTGGTGCTTGTCAATTGGGACAAAGGATTCTGCTGATTCGTAGACTTTTATATCCTCTTCAGTAGAAAAAATTAAATCAAGTACCCGATTACTGCAATTTTGCACATAATTACATTGAAATAGACCTAAATAGTTCGACATGTCTAAGATTTCTCTCTCGCATGCCATTAATGGTAAATAATCCAAGTCATTAAATTTACAATTGGGCAGGTTATAATCACCGCAAATTATAATATTGTGATTAGAGTTATTAGATTTGAGTAGCTCAACGTCTTCGCAATGGTTTTTATATATTGATATATTTGAATTCGGTGGAATATATACACAACCGATAATAGTTTTCTTGGTTTTAACGTTTAACTTACCAAAAATTTGCTCAACATCACTGTTTTTATTTTTTAATAATTTTGATGATATTTTTTTATTTACTGCTATCAGGACACCTCCTCCTCTTAATTTGGAGCTGGTGTTCCGACTTCGGTCAACCCGGTAAATATGATGGTTAGGTAGACCGAGCTCCGCCGAGTATATCGATGGTTCCAGCCAGGTCTCAGAGAGAATGATGATGTCCTGTGTGATGGTGGGTGCATTAGCTCTAACGTCGCTCAGTTTAGTCCGAAGTCCCCTGACGTTTTGATAATAGATTTTAATCTGGTCTGGGCATTTGGCCCAGCATTTTCGGGTACTTAGGCCTAGTTTTTTGGGACGATTTTTAAGATTGATGGCTTGTTGTTAATAAATTTTATGGTTAGTCCAACTTCGCCTTCCAGGGTACGGTTTGCCAGGGTTTGTCTGAGATCGTTAAGATATTGCCTTTGCAACCGAGTTTGGTCCGAAAAAAAATTATATTCAGTGTTTGACAATGTTAGGTTTTTTCTACGCAATATATTTAAGACTTGCGACGGATTGTTGAGTATAACTTTCAGTGGTCTGATTTTATTTGGTTTCACCACACCAATACGGAAAACGTTTAGAGAGTTTTCGACAAGCGTGTTGTAGATTTTGGTAAGTATTTTTATTATTTCCAGTTTGTCCTGATTGACTCGGTCCAATTGATTCACCAATGTGCTTTCGGGTACATTTGTAACGATTAGATTGTTTGCTCTCACCTTTCTTTCCTCTAACTCGTCGGCTGCTTCGCACATTTGAGCTATTTGTACCCCATGATTGGTAGTATTTGGCAGGGACTGGGGCGGAGGCTGGAGCGGCTGGTTCTCTGAGATACGTTGATAAGTCTTAAGTTCACCTTCTAAAAAGCCCATTTTAGCTGCAACTAGGCTTATATTTCCCAGTAGTTCCGAGAGTTTGGGTGTCAATTTTCCCATTTGTTCTTTGTTGAATTTGTTTGTTGGATCCATTATAGTAGTATTTAAAGTATGTATAATATTATTTGCCAAAGTGATAAAAGAATAGGTATCACAGGTGTCCATCTTATTTCTGCGAGATGCGGTCCGAAAAGGTTTAGCGGCCCTGCGTCGTATAGGCGGACTAATGTTCGATGCTTGCAACGTAGAGTCGGCTTACACGCACACGCACATGCACACACACACACTGACAGTTATCAATTATTTTGACAGTAAATCAGATTTTAAAATTTAGATTTAGGTTCACACTGAGACTTTGAAATATCTCGAAACTTCCTAATTGCACTGATAATGTAATTGCACGTATGTTATAGTATTGTTTTTACTCAAATATGTGAACAATATTTATTTATATTGTTTTAAACGGGAGTGAATTTAATAGCGGTATTCTGTACAGCGGTGTTATTGTTACTTATCGAACATCGAGTATTATCGAATAGTTATTCGTCTCCATATGCTTGAATAGCGTTTTTCCATTCGTGTTGCCTATGTAGTTATTCCAAAAGTTGTGTTTTGCATTTAGATCGCATCCCACTACAACTTTGGGTCCCATCTTCATCAGGGCGCTTAGATCTTCTCGTTTGAGTTTTTCGCCGTTCGGGCAGTAGGCGGCGATGAATATGTGCGCTCTATCCTCTATGTTGACTTCGATTACTGTAGCTTCTGTAGTTTTCAACTTGGGAGTAGGAATTCTGGTGGCTATTATGGATTGGTGAACGAGTATGCCCGTGTCGCCCCCGTAATTTTCTTCTCGGTCGTCTCTGAATATCTCGAAGCCGGGCACTCTCAGATGGATGTCTTGTTTTAAATGTGTTTCAGTAATGAGTATTATGTCTGTGTTTGTGTTTTTGACCAGGACGAGCAGTTCATCTGTCTTAAAGCGGATGCTGCGGGCGTTCCACAGGAGGATCTTCACGGCCCCGTGCTCAGCCATCGAGCGTGGACGTGATCAGCTCCATCAAGATGACGAGCTTCTCCGTTCGTGAGTTGCACCGAGCCAGCTGCGAGCGGACGCGGAGGAGACCTTGGAGGAGGGACATTATGTCCAGGTCGTCTTCGGCTTGTGGTGAGGATTCTTGAGCCGGCGGCGGGCGCTCTGGCTGTTGACGTGGTGTTGGGATGGGGCCGGCTGTCTGCTGGCATGCTGCTGGCGTGGGGCCGGCTGTGCCTGCCGCTATGTTCGCCCATGAGCGTCCGTCCGTCCTTGTCGCACTTGCTGCGTGAGGAGGCGGCCTGCTGGATCGCTGGGCGGTGTTGGTGCGCGGCTGAAGAGTCGCCACGTACGCCACGCGCTTCGGGCATTCGCGATAGTTCGCCGGGTGCGGACTTCCGCAGTTGCAGCATGCGGCGGGCTCGTCCCTGGTCGTCCCTTGGGGCACTCTGAGGATTCGTGCTCCAGCAGGCATTTCACACATCTCGCCGTGTGTGAACAGTTCCTCGAGCCATGGCCGAACCCCTGGCATCGGTAGCACTGGGTGCCGTGCTGCAGGTGCTTGCTGCGGTACTTCTGCAGCCTAATCCTGCAGTGGCACAGGTACTTGATGGAGGCCCTCAGCCTCCCCATATCCACTTCCTTATTGAAGTAGGCCAGGTATAGCGGGTATTCTGCGGATGCCGCCGTCATCCTCACCACTCTTATGGCCGGGTAGCCTTGGTTCTCAAGGTCTTCTTTGATGTGGTCGATATCCACATCGGGTAGGCCCTTGATAACTGATTTCTTGGTCTTCTCGGCCTCCGCCGTGAAGGTGTGGAAGCTTGCTGCTCCCGCACGTAGTCCGTTTGTGAGGGCCTGGTGGTCCTCCATCGAGCGCACGAAGATGTTCGCCGTGCCGCCCCTATTGTAACGAATGTTAAAAATCTTACCCGGTCCGAGGTGGTTCTGTATGCTCGTGGTGATCTGCAGGTGCGTCATGGCACCCAAGGTCATCACCACTGGGGGTACTCGATCCCTCCTTGCTGCTTCACCTGCGGAGGGAGAAGAAAAATTAGTATTTGCGCGCTTTGTGCGCGGCGCGCCGCCGCCCTCGCTCACCTCGGGTAGGCCTGAGAAGCGATTATCGCATCTGACCGTGGCTGCATTCTCCGCGTTCGGTGAGTGGGGCCGCTTGATAGGGTTGGTTGGGTGGCGCCAGCCGTCGCCTAGTGGAGGGAAGGTCTCCATGGCAGCCCCCGGTCTTGATGGGGGCTTATATGAAGATGCTGGTCCTGGTGGTGCGGGGTGGGGGGCTGATGACGGCCCCGCCATCGGCTGATGTTTGGCCGCAGTCTGGGGCATCTCTTCTTGTTTTTCTACACCTGTGGAAGGAAACGTGACCTTTATGTGACCGGTCTTGGTCCTCCTCAGGAACTGGACGGTGTCGGTATTGGGCAGCAGGCGATACAGGGCCGACTGCCTGTACCTAGCCTTCAGTGGGGGGCTCGAACGTCGGTCGATTGCGGGTGGCGCCAGTCTGAATAGTCGTTAATATGCACGGGGGAAGATTGCCTTAACAAAGGCAGTTTTGGTGGCGCGGACGCCTAATTTGAAGTCTGAGTGAACTCCTTGTCTCCAGGAAGGTGGGTGCCGGCTGCGAAGTCCGCAAGCCAGGCAATCTCTCTATCTGAAACATAAAGCAGAACAATTAAACTCTCTTTGTCCACTCTTTTTCCTATCACTTCGATAACACATCCGACCCCGCGATAGCACGATACCGTGTTACGGGCTTTCAACAATGCAACTAACCCCGTGGCAGCACAGTACCGTACCCCCATTTACATGTCTGCCTCAGCAGCGCCCCTAGTGTAGAAAACTTGTATCACTTTGTAATGATATAAAAGCGAAAATTTCTGAAAATAAAGCAGTCACACTCGGACGAGCAATCGTGACTCGTACCCAGTCACTCTCGGACGAGCAATCGTGACTCGTACCCAGTCACACTCGGACGAGCAATCGTGACTCGTACCCAGTCACACTCGGACGAGCAATCGTGACTCGTACCCAGTCACACTCGGACGAGCAATCGTAACTCGTACCCAGTCACATCTTGTAACCATAGAAAGTCTTTCACTTCTCCTGCCTCCCACCTGAAAGATTCCTGGACCTGCCTCAAGATTAATCGGCCTAAGAAGCATAGAAAGTGGCTTAATCCAGCACCTACATGTTTACAGTCTTGAAACGACAATGGTCGCTTACAATTGCCCTGGTGAAAGGCCACCATTCAGAATTGAAACGTTGCTTGAAATGGCTTTTAGGCGTGTTTGTGACCAGATCTGAATTGCCAGGTATTTCCCCACCTTCCTCCTCCCCTTCTCATTCTCCTCCCCAACACCTTCAGCCTCACAACATTCCTAATTTGGGAATGCCATAATCTCACTGGCTCCAGACGGTTGGGAGCAATTGGGACTCATGTGCGGTATTCATGTAAAAAAAGAATTATAACTTATTGAAGCTTATAAACCTCACTGTAGCATTTAATAATTGTAGAAGATAATATTAAAAAATCATAAATGAAATACGAAACCGAAAGTAAACACAAAAAAGAAGCATCAGTTGCATCTGGGAATGATACCAGATTCGACTGTTTCTTTTTTTTCTGTGTTTTTTTCGGTTTCGGTTTTCATTTAAGATTTGTTAATATTATCTACTTCAAGATTAAATTTTAAATACATTAATTTTCTTTGATATTGTGCATGATCTTTTCAGCAGCCTTATATGTTGCATACATCGATATAGACATTGTTGATCAATGGTTGCAAAATATAAATATCAGAAAAGATGTTTTGCGAGAAATGTCAGTCATGTTAGTTATTGTGTTATTACGAATCTACCTTTCGTTTACTTCTCTTTTGAAAAGGTATGTTAAACTCCTGCGACAAGCTGGAGGAATTTATTTGCATCGTCGAATCCATCGAACCGATTGAATGTAAATAATGCAGTGGAATGGCGAATATGTTTCGTGGAAATAATATATTATTTTCTACGTGGACGAGATTTTTATTCAGTTCTACGAAAGATTTTTATTCATTCAATTTATTTTTTTAAAACTTATTGAGGTTTTGTAAACCTCATTTTAATATTTAATCATTGAAGACGATAATATTAACACATCCCAAAAGCAAACACGAAACCGAAAAAAACGACAGAAATTAAAAAGATTTCAGTCGCATCTGGGACTATTATATATATATATATTATTATACTATTATAGTTTCTATTGTAAAAATTCTATTTTATGTTTTAAAGTTGGTTTCGAACAACAGGCTGTGGAATATAAAATCATTTTTTTATTCCCTGAGTATATTCGCACATCTATGTAATTTAGGTAATTCCAATTCCTCTGATGATAGTAAATTATATCAGTAATCTGTGACATATTGATAATATTTACTTATATACTCGAACATTATCATAAAGGGACTTGAATTGAGGGAGATGAATAGTTAATTACTTGTTATTTGGAATGATAAGTGAGCAAAGCTTAAAAAAGTAAAAAAAAAAAAACAAAAAAAAACAACTCCTTTGTGTAAGTACCTATATATTGGAATATGTACGTGATACTTATAATATTGTGCACCTCGGGTCCGGCTGATGACAGTGTCGTTTTGATATAGATATTGAAAGATAGGTAGGTACCTACGCTTATTTGAGTGTAGGTAAAATCAGTTATAATAATAATCGGAATGTATCAAAGTAAAAGGTTTGTTAATAAATCAGTACGCGGGTTCGACATTAAAATGAATTAGTGAGAAAGAAAACAAGCTAGTCCGTCGAGGAGGTCTGAATGTCGCGCCTACAAGTGGTCGCCAATTAACAGGCGGTAACATGGTTTCCAAGATGGTTCTCGATAAGTGTTGACTGGTTTAGAAATTATTTAGAGTTTATGCTGGAGAAGAGGAGTCAGTGAAATATGTAAAAGAGAAAATGAGGTTAATGTTTCACAGTTAACAGTTTTCTTCTGCTCCTCTTCTTTGGAAATTAGTATGGGTGGCGAAGTGGGATTTTTGCGAATAATTATATTGCATTTTTTATCCGCGTGAATCGATAGCCTTTTTTTCTTTTCTGGGTCTCTCGGCATGACAAAGAAGGTTTTTATTGATGCTGGTTAGGTGGTCGTTGAAATAAATATTTATTTCGGCGCCGAATCGTCTTGAATCATCTTAATGGATATGATTTCCAATCGATCGACTCTGCACAACAATTATTCTGGAATCTGATTGAGAGGTCATCTAATTTTGAATTATTGACATTCTCGGATTTTTTCAGCTCAGCCATTTCGTCCTTTGGTTCTTTGACTTGACTGTTGAGAAATATGAAGGAGGTGAGTTCAAAGTAGCGGTTGAAGTTTTGCAAGTTGAACAGCGTAAATAACTTTTCATCTCTATTTATGTTACGAAATGTAATATCAGATATCCCCCCACAGTCGTAGTGGAACTGTTTCCCACAATAGTAGCATGTAACGCCATCAGTTATTGCACGTTAGCATTTGTAGTACTTCATATTGAAAACTTTGGGCGCTTCTGAATTGATAGACGGGAGTCTGCTGCGTCCTGCGGCGCAGCGGTGTGGTATAGAGATAAGTACCTACATGTACGTATGCACCAGTGGCGGGTCGTGACTTTTGAGTGAGCTAAAGTGCTTTGATTGAAAAATACGACGTTATTGATATTGTTGAAGCCGAAAATGATTTTTTTTTTTTTCAAATTTCAATTTTTTTGTTTGGAGATTTAGATGCACTACCTAGTTTTCGGAACTGTACACTCTAAACGATGTCTAGGCAATCAATTCTTCGATCAGCATTTTCAACGGCCCTAGAACGACTCTCAGTACCTAAACGCAATCCCAATACCAATTTCGAAGACCGAGCTTTTGCGGTAGCAGGCCCAACAGCTTGGAACTGCGAACTTTGCATTTGCGAAAAATTGACAGCTCTACTAAATTCAGAGCAAAATTAAAGACTCGTCTTTTTAAATTTTCGTATCCAGAATAACGACCTCACTAGCTTAGTGGTGTTTTCGAGTACACAGTCCAAAAGAATTACTTATACGCGTATTTACCTTCTACCGCCCAGATTACCTACTTTAATTTCACTTGTACTTTTGTATGCTTTACCACTGACAGCACGAGCAATAATCATAACAGGTATTTATAATATTATAAATAGATATGTTAGTTGTAAGACTCTAGTTTTAAGCCATAATTGTAAGTCATTTTGCAGTATTGTATATAAAATATGCACTTGGTCATAAATATGTATTGGTTTTAATATATGTAATAGGTTTATATTCTAGTTATACCTACTTAAGTCTAGATTGTAAGTCACTAGCCATAATTTTTAGTTGGTAAGTAACTATCTATAAGCCATAGATGTAAGTCACTAAGTATAAGTATCAGCAGTTAATCCCTAGCCATAAATCTTAGTTGTAAGTCAATAGTTATAAGTCTTACTTATAAACCATAATACTAAATTATAGCTATAAGGTATTAGTTAGTACGTCAAGTGATATATTATACAAATTAATTGAGAAGCGCTCTTGAGATGATTTTCTCACGAAAACGGCGCTATAGAAGTAATCCTTTTTTTTCTTTCATGCAGAGCGACATGCCAAATAATGAAATCGTCCCTTTTTTAATCTTACTCATTACGCTTACGTCAGCCTTGCATTCTTTATGAATCTCAACATTTTTCAAATGATCATACATGGGATCGGAACCCCACGAGGGTGGGCTTCCCAATCGTCTAATGAATATACCCTTTCGCAGTTGATGTGACCGTTTGTGACTAGAGAGAACACAACAGCCGGCGTTTGGGGTACATTAGGCGACCACCACTACCATTTTCTCATTATCAAGAAGATTCAAGAAGTCGGAAGATCAACCAATTTGGTTATTCAGAACTTGCTCACAGCAACCACCCCAACTACTCCAACCTACACCTAATAATCATAACCATCCTACCAATCTTAAACGATGGTTATGAAAATGCAATTGTTCTCAAACGTTTGGTTGTAATTGACTGTTGTAAACTTCAACCCCACAACATCCCCTTATCAGAGATGTCATTTATCTTACTGGTTCGAGACTCTGTTGCGGTTTTCTCTTTTCAGAGCATAAAGCTTCATTTTTCCAATAGTATTTCTTTGATATTGTTTCAGTAATATTAAAAATTGTTTAAATCGTGTGTAGAAAGTACCGTTTGTAATCGTACTGTAAGTGCTATGGCATCATTTTAAATCAGAGACACGATTTATCCTTGCCTAAAGTACTACTGGAAAGTACCTACCGCTTTTTTGTAAGTTTATTTTCCTCTTACAATATTCCACTACTACAACTACCTACTATATATGATCACAGCATAGTATTTCCCCCATTCTTCAAATATTTTTTTAATATTTGTCCCAAACTATATCTCATATTTTTTCACTCCCGTCATTTAAGGAAAATATTACTCGTAACATCAATGCGCAATCACGACTCCACACACACACACACATACACTTATACATTACAATTTTTTGATATACCTTTTTATGTTTAGCATGTATCATTTCCAAGCATTGTACTCACCCCGCCCGGTAAAATGTATATAACCATTTACTAAACATATAGAGACATGTCATTGGTACCGATCCTTGTAATAATTTTCTGAAACCTTGTATTTTGTATACCACACGTTTTATACGTGTACTGTTCGTTTCTAAAATAAATAGTAATACATTTAAAGATTTTCTCATAGAATAATTGCATCTCTCAGTGGAACAGAGCGGTGACATCCTTGCTTCTGGATCCGGACGCCGCTGGCTTAAATAAGTCATACCCTTAGTTCAATGTGCTTTTAAAATTATTTTATAAGTCATAAAAAATACAAAGATAAATTTAATGCATCAGCATTTACAGGGTGGGGCCTAGAAACTTCACCTTTTTTGAAAGCGAGTAAAATTAAAACAAAATCATTTTTTGTATAATGAAAGAACATAATTTCATAGTTTAAATCACGAAGTTTTAAATAAAACATCCGTAAGGTGGTGCCTACCGTTCTCTATGCACTTATTCAAATGATTTCTGAAGCACCTCTCGACACGTTCCAATATTTCCACCGGAATTTCTATTTCCCGCCGAATGAGGTTTTTCAGTTGAAGCAGGGTTGTATGGCGGTGTTTGTGAACCTCTGATTACGTTCTGGAAATCATGTGGTAATAATTCTTGCACAACAGCCATATTGTAGGAATGGAAATGAAGATGTTTGTGAAGAATTTGACACATTGAACGACTCATAATCGTTCAGTTGTAAAATTTGAGCTAAAAGCTGGTGGGGAAGGAGTATTTACATAATCATAAGTGGTAGGTTATAATAATGACAGAGGTAATTATGAAAATGAAAAGTGAAAATAATAATGGAAACTGTAAAACAACACAATAAGATTAATGAAAATAATAATATTGCCTTGTACAAAATTAATTATTTATGAAGGCTATTCCTGCATTCATACATTCTGAAAAGCTGTGCCTACCCTAATGAAAACGAACCAGAAAAAGATATTAAAAGAGGTGACAAATTAAAAAAAAAAAAAAAATTTCCACGAATTTGATGAGGAACTTGTACGCTCATTTATTCGGTTGAAAATAACAATTAAAGGAAGGTGATAATAAAGTGAGAATTTCCAAATATTCAATGTCCAATTCATACCCTAACTTGAAATACTACACAACCTACCTTTAGAGGCCATAATTTTTTTTTTGGAGTTTTTGTTTTCAAAGTTACTACGCCAACGAGAGAACTGACTTTTGAGTTTGGTGTAGTAGAAACATGTTGATAAATATATTAATAGTTAAACATAATAAGCATAATAATAAAAAGTGAATATTAAGTACTAGAAGTTTATATAATATTAATAGATATAAATATGGCTTACACTTATCTATTTATTAATTTTTTTTTTCGAATTTTTTTTAGATTTAAAAAATATATATATTTTATCCCTTTGTAAATATAACTTATCTAAAAAAAATTGCTCTGTTTATATTTATGTTATTTTTAAAATATAGTAAGTACATTGTTAGAATAATTGATATCAAACTGTATTATGGTGTTAGAATGATTAAATATGGATGAGTTTTGAAGTAGTGGGATTTAGTATTTAATTAAGGATTTAGTTTATTTTTTAATGATTGTGATTCTGTAATTTTTTTATCTTCTTTCAGTAAGATTATTAAAATATTTTATCCCTTTGTAAATAAAATTAAAATAATAATAAATTTTAATAAAACATTATTCATGATATTTAAATTGATCAATTTTTTTTTTTTACATTAACTCCACAAAGTAAGCCCTGAGGAAAATAATTTCCCTCAAGGCCTATTTCATCTTCGGGGATGCTGTGTGGATGATTTTTTTTAAGGAAAGGAAGGAAAGAAAATTTTGGAAAAAAAAGGTTATGAGGGGGGGTAGAAATCTGGGGGTCAATGTGTCCAGGACGTATGATTTCATCCCCCTGACTGCAGTTCAAGGCGATGAGTTCAGAGAAACCAGCTGAAGATATCAAAGGGTTTCCCTATAACAACCTCTCCCTATTCGGCCCTCCACGCAGTTAGTGAGTAGACGCATCTGCCGCCAAGACCTGGACAAACCTCACCCCATGAACCCGGGTACCCCTGCTAAGTCACCAAACGTAACGCACCACTTGGGATGACCTATAGAAGAGGGGTTGGTTATAAAATAAGTGGTTCTCGGGGCGGCGATACACATTGATACACACCACCCAAATTGCAAATGTTCTGTTAGTTTGAGTTTGTTATTAGATTACAATATACTATATCATCTTACACCAAGATAATAATAATGAAGTTGAGCCATTGTGGTTTTCAACAATTATTTATATTAATTTTATTTATTTATTCTTATAAAGTAAGTTTGGTCTAAACACGATTCTATTTTATGTGTGTACAACACAAGAGTTCCAGCTGCTCCCAACCGACTAGAGCCAGTGAGACTATGGCATACCTAATTGTGGTATGTTGTGAAGCTGAAGGTATTGAGGAGGGTAAGGAGATGGAGAAGAGGAAGGTGGTAAAGTACCTGGCTATTTAGATCTCTTAACCAAACATGACTAAAGCCATTTCAAGCAAATATCGATTCTGAATGGTGGTCTTTCACCAGGGCGATACTGGCAGTATCTACCACTTTGGATCATGCCGCTAATATACTAAATTTTACTAATATTTTACTTGCATACTCCGAGAATAGATCCCACTACCTCCGGATTCATAGCCAAGGATC
>JAHDVE020004575.1:0-10250 GCA_022606495.2 Halesus radiatus
TAATTAACTTGTTATGGTTTTCACTATCTTTCTTGTAACCAAACATACAAAAAGAGCCAATAAAATCACCTTTTTTGCGTTTCACATCAAGTTGACTTCTGACTTTTATCGAAATATCTGATAAATATGCGTCATTTATTAAATTTTTCATTGGGATAACAAGGCTATCACTTGAAGTTTTAGCTTTATTTGTATCAAGGTTTTCATTAATAGCAATGAAACGCACACCAAGAACAGGAAATATTTTCTCAATATACCGACCTGTTTCTATCCAATTTCTACCAAAACGGCTCAAATCCCCGTATGGTATAATAACGCTAAATCAAAGAACACTGTAATATCAAGGGTTGTGGGGTTTAATGTAGTCCTTTTCCAGTATTACATTATAAAAAAACAGGGTTAAAATAGCGGCTCTAAAACATCAATGTCTGATTAACGCTAAATTTTTTAGCCTAAAAACTGGTAATATTATAGCATTTAGTTGTGAAGTTACTATCCATAATTTAAAAAAATGTGTTTGGATTTAAATTATTTAAAGGTCGCTAAATTGACTTGAAGAAAATATTTAACGTAAAAAATTAAAAGTTAGTTAGCTCCCTAAAATTAGGAGGAACATATTATGCCGAAAGAAAACGCTGTTATTCAAGCAGAAAAACCTGTGGAGAAAATCGCCCAAGCAAAAGTTGTAAAAAAAGAAACAAAAGCTACTCCTACAAAGGGAAGCTTAAAAAGTAAAAATAAAGCGGAACCTGAACAAACTAGCAAGAGCGACAGTAAGATTAAAGTGATAAAGCCAATTTTGCAAGAAGAAACGCCAACAGTTTTAACTACTTATGAATTTTTTCCTACAGATGAAACCACGGAAGCTGTGTTAGCAATGGATACTGGTATGAAAAATGAGCAATTTACAGGCGAAATAATTAACGGTGACGAGGTGGTGAAGCTGATTTCCGTCAACGAGTTGCACCCACCAGAGTTTCACCCATTTCAAGTGAATGATGATGAAGCTATGGCTCGTCTTTGTGAAAGCGTGAAAGAATAAGGTGTTCGTGAACCGGGTCTTGCAAGACCACGATTTGATAAAAATGTCAGTCCAATCGGTTTTGAGTTATTGTGTGGAAACCGACGCAAACGTGCTTGTGAAATTACTGGGCAAAAATATATGCCTGTAATAATTCGTGAATTAGACGATGATAGTGCCGTCATTGCAATGGTTGACAGTAATCTTGAGCAACGTGAACAACTGTTGTTTAGCGAAATGGCGTGGGCTTATCGCATTAAAATGGAAGCCTTAAATCACAAAGGATTGAAAAGTGAAAGCGGAAAAACGTCTGCGGAAACTTTAACAGATCAAACGGGGGGGGAAGCAAAAACCAAATTTTCAGATTGATAAGGCTTACAGAACTGGTTGTTGGCTTGATTGACAAGGTTGATATGAAACAACTTGCCTTTAACCCTGCTGTAGAGTTGTCTTATTTATCCCAAACAGAACAAGCCTTTGTGATTTCTGCAATGGAAGACCACGATATAAAGCCGTCATTATCACAAGCAGTTAGGTTGAGAAAATCGAAACATGTGAACAAATTAACATAAGCCTTGATAAAATCTATACTATCAGAATCAAAGCTGAAATGTAGCTCTGATGACAAAGAATTTAAGCGTTACAAAAAATATTTCCCTGATAATTACACGCCAAAACAGATTAACAAAATCATTACTGGTTTGCTTAAAACGTGGCAATGTGAAAACTCATTACAAAAATTAGACAATGCTTTGATTGGGGGTGCTGATAATGCCTAACAATCAAACAATTTTGAAAAAACTGTTTCACGGCGAGATTTACCCATCATAAAATATAGCAAGTGGAAATAACGAATACAAAAAAGTTGAAAAAACGTTAAATGAAATGAAACATAAATTTATGAAATCTTTATCAGATAGCCAAGTAATAGACTTTACGGAAATAATTGAGTTGCAAAACCAAAACACAGGTTTATATGGTTATGAATCTTTTATTTATGGTTTCAAATTAGCGTCAGAGCTTATGTTTGAAGCATTGCCTAAAACTGATTCAACTAGCCTAGCACTTAAACTTGCGGAAGAAAATTAAACAATAAACAATAGAAAAAAAGCGTTATCTCAAGCAAAACGAGATAGCGTCTTTTTTCTATTGTTTATAAATGACTCATTAAAATTTATTTTATAAGGGCAAGGAATATAGCTGAGTTACGGCACTAGATTATCTAATTAATAAGGTGATAGTCGGAAAAACAGCTGATTCTACACAGTTAAAAGATTAGCTGTTTGTGTATGAATAATAGTGTTTGACACACCTGATTGTGACGTCATAAGTTCGAAAATGTCATCGCCAATAGACTTATCGGCGGCATAAATCTTGGAAAAAAGCGCATTGTATCTGTTTAGATAAATCGTTGCGACACCTCGTGCACCATCGAGCCTTTCTTTGATGAAACTGTGAAAACCATTCACTTTATTTATTCGTTTGGTTGTTGCAACTGTGCATTTTTCTTCCAAAACGCCATAACTTCTGTTGCCGTCGCAAAGAACAACTGTATCTTCGGTGACTCTCTCGGCGAATACATCAAGGACTTCTTCACTGCTTGGAGTTGCACGATTTACAGCAACAGCCACCTTTTCACCGTTCTCGGTAACACTTGTGCAAACGCAAACATATTCGTTTGAAATCCCGCGCTTACTAGCTACATCACCATGTTTCCGTGGTCTTCTTTGATAACCTTCGTAAATCTTTCTGCCTTTTACGCTTTCAAGAACGTAGGTTTCATCAGCTTCACAGACGCCTGATAATTTTGTAGGATTTGAAATAAGTGACTGCTCAATACAATACAATATTTTGTGACGCATATTAAAAACGGTTTCGTGATGTAATTCAAGGTTTGCGGCTATTTTATCGATTGCAACTCCGTCAATTGTATTGCAAATAACCTGTTTCCATACAGTTTCACTGCTATGTGAATTTTGTATTGCGGATTTGGTCGTATCTACAAAACTTTTGCCACAATTGCGGCAAATATAGCATTGTTTACGCCCCTTATGCCCGTTGCGGACTATCTTCTGAGACTCACAATGAGGGCAACAAGAATCAGACAGTTTCTTTTCAGATTCTGCCTTTTCCTTTATCTCCTTCACCTTTTCTAATGCTTCCAACAAGTGGCTTTCTGGCATTTCCTTAACAAGTGCAATTAATTCAACAAGTGTTCCCAATTCGCTCATCCGTCCTTATGTTTTTATGCTTTCAGTATAACACAGATTTCAACAAATACCAAGCTTATTTCCGACTATCACACGGAAATTTCATCGATTGTTACAAAAACATTACATCCATGATATAATCATTTATAAGGGGAGTGATTATATCATGGAGGTAATAGTAAAAAATTCAGCATAATAGAAGATTTTCGTTGTGATTGTAATGTTAAGCACAAACTAGTAAACATATTAATACTAATAATGTGTGCGGTTTTATGCGGCATAGACAACACTAAAAATATAGTATTATACGGTAAGAATAAAAAAGATTTTTTTAAAAAGAATTTTGGATTCAGCGAAACACCATCAGAAGCTACTTTGTCACGTGTATTAGCTGGTATTGATGTTGATTGTATAAACAAAATAATTTTAGAAATTATGCAAGAATTTATTGACAAAAAATTTGATACTATTGCAGTAGATGGAAAGGCAATTACTTCAACTTGTAGCAATAATGCTAAATAAAAGCTTCATATTTTAACGGCATATGCAGTCGAAAACGGATTGTGTTTGTCGCAAATACAAGTAAATGAAAAGACAAATGAAATTCCTGTTTTTAGAGATATGCTTGATACTTTAGACATAAAAGGAAAAACTATAACATCAGATGCTATGGGTTGTCAAAAAGAAACAGTTGCAAAAATTATAGAAAAAAATGGTGATTATTGCATAGCTTTAAAAGGCAATCAAGGAAGTTTGCATGATGATGTTTCATTGTATTTTAAAGAATTGATTGATAAAAAACTGTATGAAATTGCATATACAAGTGAAAAAAGCCGTGACCGTTACGAAAAACGAACTTGTTATGTATTAAAAGATATTTCTTAGTTAGACCAAAAATGCGAATGGACAGGGCTTGAAACCATAATTGCAATCAAACATGAAGTTGAAAGAAAAGGCGTAAAATCTACAGAAACGCTTTATTACATAAGCAGTCTAAATGCAACACCTGAAAAATTCTTAGAAATAGTAAGGAAACATTGGGCAATAGAATCTATGCATTGGTGTTTAGACGTTGTTTTTAACGAAGATAGGTGCCTATTACAAAACACGAACGCACAATTAAATTTAAATATATGGCGTAAATTTTCACTAACTTTACACAAAGATTTTAAAGAAACAACAAAAAGCAAGAAAAGCATGAAATCTAACATGTTTTCTTGCCTTTTGGATGATAAAGTTTTGCTATCTTTGTTACACAATTGTAACAATCGATGAAATTTCCGTGAAATTCATCAAATAAAGGTTGATTTTGATAGTTGATTGTGATATACTGTTATCATTTAGATGCATAGCTAATATTTATTTTCAAATGTTAATAGGAATTTGTGTTAGCTATGTTTGACATATATTAAATGTATGCAAAATGAAATTTGATGGTGTATCACTTTGATATAATGCATAAAGATATACTATATTGAAAATAAGTATATCATATTTAAAAATATTTTAACACAATTATCTTACTTTGTAAAATTTTTTCTCCTCATGCTTACATAAATGTTTCTTATACATAAAAATACTATATTTTAACTGGCATACTCTTAATAATTTAAAACCACTTTTACCTAAACACAAAATAGTATTGGTTAGGTTTTCCATTACACTAAATAAATGAGGAGATGAAGTATGAAAAAGACAAGTATTAAAACAAAATTGACTGTATCTATGCTTACTATTTGTTTGACTGGAATGATTTTTATAGCTTTAATAAGCTATAATATCGCACGTGGGGTTATCCTTGATGAAACTTTAAACAAAACGAAAAATTTAATAGCCTCTGAATCTGGACGCATTAATAGTTGGTTAGAGTCCCAAAAAATGTTGGTAAAAACTTCAGGAGTAAGTCTAGTATTACAAAATGATATGAGTAAAGTAAAAGAATTCTGTGAAACTCAAGGAAATGAAAATAGTTATTTACTTGATATCTATATGGGTTTTTCTGACGATACTGGGATTTTTGGCAAGACCACAATCTCGCCTGGTTGGAAAGCGACAAAACGACCTTGGTATCAAGCGGCTATGGCTGCCAACGGTGATATTGCTGTAACTTTGCCGTACAAAGATACTCAAAGCGGGAAAATCTGCATTACTATCGCTCAGTATGCTGGAAAAATAAATAATCTTGATGCTGTAATGGCAATTGACGTAGAAATAGATTTCCTTTTGGAAATTGTGGCAAATATGGACGTTCCAGAAAATGGTTATGCTTTTTTAACAAATCAAAATGGCATCATTATAGCCCACCCGGAAAGTACATATGCACCTACTGAAACTGAATCTTTCTCTATGTTAAATGATGATGTTTATGCAAAAGTATATAACGAGCAAAAAAGTGGTAAAACAAGCATTGCTGTCAAAGATTATGATGGAATAGATAGATATATTGTTCCTAGCAACATATCTGCAGCTGGTTGGACCTTTTACGCTTGTATACCTACAGAAGCAATTTTTGCGACAATTAACTCAAAAATTCCAATAGCAATAATCACTTGTGTTGTTATACTAATTCTATCTGCAATATTTATTAATATTTTTATTAGAAAAATAATCATAAAGCCTATTTCCGAGCTTAAAAGAGTAGCTGACCACCTAATAGAAGGTAATTTAAATGTTTCTCTTAACACAAATTCAAACGATGAAATAGGGTTAGCAATTCAATCTTTTGCAAAAGCTACCAATATCATCAATACGATTATAAACGATATAAATACTATGGCTGATGAGCATACCTCTGGAAATTTTGAATACAACCTTAATGAAGAAGACTATGTTGGTGACTACAAAAAGATTGTGGTTGGAGCTAGTTCCATGGTAAATATGTATATTGGGAATTTTCTAGGTGTAATGGGATTACTACAAGGTATTGGTGCGGGTGATTTCCAAATGCCTATTAAGCAATACCCTGGAAAACAAGCCGTTGGAAATGAAATCATTGAAGCTTTCCGTTCTAAACTTATCAATGTATGCACTGATATAAATATTTTACGTAATGCTGCCATAAACGGTAATCTATCAGTTCGAACTGATGCATCGGGTTATGAAGGTGACTGGAAAACTATTATTAACGGTATGAATCAATTACTTGAGGCTGTAGACGCACCTATAGTAGAAGCACAAAAGGTACTTTCTTTTGTATCTGAAGGTAGACTTGACGTGAAAGTAGTTGGTCAATATAACGGGCAGTTTGAAATAATGTCTAATTCAATTAACACTACTGTTGAATTTTTACATGAGTACATTAAAGAAATTTCTTCAACGCTTAACGAATTAGCGTCCGATAACTTTAATGTAGAGATTACGAAAGAATATGTTGGCAGTTTTAGCGATATAAAAACATCATTATGTGCAATTATTAACAGACTCAACAATGTAATAAAAGAAATTGGGCAGGCATCTGAACAAGTTGCAGAGGGAGCCAATCAAATTTCCAAAACAAGTATGGATTTATCTTATGGTGCAACAGAACAGGCGAGTTCGGTCGAAGAATTAAATTCAACAACAGAACAAATATATTCTAAAACTGTTGAAAATGCAGAAAATGCGGAACACGCAAAATATCTTTCTTCTGTAGCTAAAAATAATGCTGAACTAGGAAATATCGAGATGAAAGAAATGCTAAACTCGATGGACGACATTAACGAAGCATCACAAAGCATCGCTAAAATCATCAAAGTTATTGAAGATATAGCATTCCAAACTAATTTATTGGCACTTAATGCAGCCGTCGAGGCAGCACGTGCTGGAGTAAATGGAAAAGGATTTTCTGTCGTGGCAGAAGAAGTTAGAAACCTTGCAAATAAAAGTAAAGAGGCTGTAAATGAAACTGCTATTTTAATTGAACGTTCAATTTCAAAAGCCAGTGATGGCACAAAGATAGCCAATAAAACGGCAGAAGCATTATTAAGGAATATTGAAGGGATAGATGATTTTTCAAAAATTATTATTAAAATTGAATCTGCGTCTAAAGAGCAGTCATCTTCAATATTACAAGTAAAAGAAGGAATTAGTCAAATATCACAAGTAACACAAGGAAATATGGCAACCTCAGAAGAAAGTGCCGCCGTTGCGGAAGAACTAAGCAACCAAGCAGGAATATTTAAAGAAATGATTACAAGGTTTGTATTAAAAAGTTGATTTTTCAACTACAACCTATGAGCCTTTGAAACTTTATGATGAAATTCAACCTACGTGTGGAGGCAATAAATATGAAGAATATGCAAATTAGAACAAAATTATTACTAACATTCTGTACGCTACTCATGCTAACACTTATTGTTGGTTCAGTTGGAATATTGGGAATCAACCAAATAAAACAAAATAGCAGTGAACTGTATAAGAAAAGCATAGAACCACTACAAACAACGATTATAATGCGAGAAGAATATTCAAACTTACGCAGAATAGTAACGGTTATGGTTGTCGATAGTTTAGGCGGTTCACAAGAGAGTTTAGATAAAGATATTCAAAATGTTTATAATCAATTTGAAACGGTTAAAACATCTATTCAGGCACATTCAAACTCTCTTAGTGCAGCAAAAGCTCCGCAAAAAGAGATAGATGACACCAACAAAGTTTTAGAACTTATGAATGATGCGTATATTCCAGCCGTTACAAGGCAGATTGCCGCAGCCAAATTGCGAAATTTTGATATTATGTTTGCCGAGGCAGGTAATAATGCTGCTACTTCGAAAGCCATTTCTACGATTTTAAATCCTATGGTTGAAGATGCCTTGACTAAGGCGGCAGCGAATGAAAGTAACAACCAATCTTTTGCTACTACTATCCTTTTGGTTATGCTTGCAATTTTTATAATTGCTGTAATTGCTACTGTTCTAATTTATCTTTCAATAAGAACTGTTATTTGCAGTAAGATTGAAGCACTTCGAGATGCGGCTAAAGAGATTGCTCATGGCAATCTAAATGTTTCGTTAAGAACCAATCGTAGTGATGAACTAGGAATGTTGGCAAATGATTTAGGTGATGTTGTAGACATTTTCAAGTTATTGATTGTTGAACTCAACAATACAGCTAAAAGCTTAAAAGAAGGCGATATTGAGGCACGTATTGATAAGAGAGGGTTTCATGGCGACTATAAAAAAGTGTCAGATGCAATTAATAATACATACGACACCTTTGTGGCGGACACCTTTGAAATATTACACTGCGTTCAAGCTTACGGCGATGGTAATTTTGAAGAAAGCTTAAAAAGAATGCCTGGAAAGAAAGCAGTTTTCCATGAGAGCCTAGATTCGCTTCAAAGTACGTTTAAAGAACTTAGCGAAGATATAAATACACTTATTTACCATACTGTTCAAGGTGATTTTGATGTGAAAATAAGTTATCGAAATTACAAGGGTGAATGGAAAAGCATTTCTAATCGACTCAATAAATTAATTGCTGCTGTGGCCGCCCCCATTGATGAGGTTGCATTTGTTCTTGAAGAAGTTGCTAAAGCAAATTACAGCATAACAATAAATGGAGATTACAAAGGAAGATTTGCTAATATGAAAAATGCTGTGAATAAAACAGTTGAAAACACCGCAATATATATATATGACATAAGTGCTATTTTATCTAAAATAGCCAGTCAAGATTTAGATATTACAATTGAAAAAGAATATCTAGGTGATTTTAAAATTATCAAAAGTGCTTTGGTTCAAATTATTGACAGTTTTAACGAGTTGATGAGTGATTTTACTATTTCTGCTGAACAAGTTGCATCAGGTGCTAGACAAATATCAGCATCTAGTGCATTACTGGCACAAGGTGCATCTGAACAAGTAAGCTCCGTGGAGCAACTTAATACTACGATTGGTTCGATTTCACAACAAGTAACTAGTAGTGCAACAAATGCACAAAAAGCAAATAAGTTATCTACATCGACAAGGAATAGAGGCAATGAAAGCAAAACCCAAATGGAAAAAATGCTTAAATCTATGACGAATATAAGTGATGCTTCCGTAAATATTTCTAAAATAATCAAGACAATAGAAGATATTGCTTTTCAAACTAACTTGCTGGCTTTAAATGCTGCCGTTGAAGCCGCAAGAGCAGGTGTTCATGGAAAAGGTTTTGCTGTTGTAGCTGAAGAAGTGAGAAACCTTGCCGCTAGAAGTCAAAAAGCAACTATTGAGTCGGCTGAGTTTATCAATAAAACTGTAAAATTGATATCTGACGGAATGAATAATGCAAACAGTACCTCTACAGAACTTAATAAAATGGTTGATGAAGTTTCAGAAATTACGGCTCTTATTAGCCTTATTTCAAATTCATCTCAGAAACAAGGTAGCGAAATTCTTCAAGTAAATAAAGCCATTACGCTGATATCGAATGTAACACAAGAGAATACATCAGCCTCAGAAGAATCAGCTGGAGCGGCCGAAGAGCTTTCAAGTCAAGCAGAAATTTTCAGTAATGCTATTTCACGATTTGTTCTTAGATAATTAATAGACTGATATTTCGCAATACAAAAAAAATAAATTTATCGTTCCAAAATAATAAAACTAAATAATTACTTAAACACTTTGATAAAATAAAAATATCAAAGTGTTCTTCTATATTAAGAAAAATAAAAAAGATGTAAAAGTATATACATCATACTAATTAGTCTTAGATTTGATATAAAGTATTCTAAATAACTTATGTTCAACAAGTTAAATAAAATACTTTATATGTCTTTAATCACTAATTAATGGTATTTGCTATTATAATATATATAGTGGACTTTAAAATTTGGAGGTAATGTTAAATGATAAAACTAGAAACAGAAAGATTAATTATTCGAGATTATGCTGAGTCGGATTTCCTCATTCATCATACTATTTTATCAGATAATGAAGTGATGTATTATATGACTGGTATTCAAACTTTTAACGCAGAGCAATCATTATCAAATTTAGAATTGGTATTAGATGATATGAAAAGTAATAGTCGAAAATTTTATTTTTTTAGAATTATGG